>PVHX01027638.1:0-19138 GCA_004024805.1 Geosciurus inauris | reverse complement strand
TACCGGAAGGGATCTGACATCACCAGCTGCACCAAACTAATCTCAGAAGACACTGGACTCTAAGTCAACACCTCTTCCTGGCCTCAAGCCTGCCTTTCCCGGATGGGGAGAGGCTATATAACCCTGTGTAACACGAGGCACAGCGCCATTTTCCCGACCTGTTCGAGCCTGGTGACTGGGCGGGGAAATGGTCCGGGAGCGTATTTCCTAGAATAAAAGCCTGTGTTGGTCCTGTTTCACTTCCATCTGGTCGTTCGTCTTACACTGTGAAGCTGTAGTGATCAAAACTGTGTGGTGCTGGTATGAAAATAGGTGCATAAACCCACAGAGTAGAACAAAAAGCCCAGAAATAAGCCCACATATTTACAGTCAATTGAGTTTTGACAGAGGTGCCAAGAATGCACAAGGGGAAAAGACTCTTCCATAAATGGTCTTGGAACAACTGGATGTGCAATCATAGGAGGAAATCAGATCCTTACCTCACACCACATACAAATTAACTCAGAGGAAATAGTGAAATGTAAGTTTGGAAACTATAAAATTTCTTAGAAGAAATCACAAGGGAAAAGCTGCATGATATTGGTCTGGTTAAGGATTTTTTGGACAGGACCCGAAAACACAGGCTATAAAATATAAATGGACAAATGGGAGCGTAGCAAACTGAAAGCTTTTGAAAAGCAAAGGAAACAGTCGACAAAGTAAAGAGAAAATTTAAGGAATGGAAGAAATATTTGCAAACCACACATATTATTAGGTGTTAATACACAAAATATCATAAGGAGCTTGATCAAACAACACAATAATATGAAAACCATTAACCCCATCTATAAATGGATAAATAATCTGAATGGGCATTATTCAAAAAATTATAGGCAAATGCCCGGAGTCATAAGAGAAAACACTCGCTATCGCTAATCTGCAGGGCACTAGAAATGAACTGTGATGAAACATCGCCTCATGCCTGTTTGATGGCAGTGGCGCAAGCTGGATGGGAACACGTATGGCTAGTGTGCAGAGAAAAGGACTCTGTGCTCACCATGGCTGGGAACGTAAGTGAGCCCTGCTGTGTTGGAAGGCAGTGGGGACTGTCCTCAAATATTAAATATAGAACTTCCACCGAGCCACAGACCCAGGACTTTTTTATTTTTTTAATTTTGATACAGGGTCTCACTAAGTTCCTTAAGGCCTTGCTAAGGTGCTGAGTCTTTGAATTTAAGATCCTCCTGCCTCAGCCTCCCGACCTGCTGGGATTATGGGTGTGTACCACCTGGTCTGGCCAATGGACTGTATTCTTGAAAATCATGAAAGGATTAGATTTGAAGTGTTCTTACCACAAAAATAAGCACAAGGCACTGCATATGCTAATCACCTCAATTTAGTCATTCCAGTATGCATATATATTTCCAAACATCATTCTGTACCCGATGAATATGTATAATATTTTTATTTGTCAATTAAAGAAATAAAGGGAAAAAGCCAGGAAAGCATTCCTGAAGAGAGATGACTTAGAAGGTTATATAACATGAATGTCCTCAGTGCCATAGAAGTAGTATACTGGAAGAGTGTTAAAATGATAAATTTTATGGTATGCAGATTTTATCATGATTTTCAAACCCCTGCCACTGAGCAGCAAGAAGAACCAAAGCTAGGTGCTCAAGGCAGGTAGGGTGGTGCACCCCTCTAATCCCAATGACTCAGGAGGCTGAGGCAGGAGGATTGCAAGTTAAAGATCAGACTCAACAACAGCAAGGCCCTAGCAACTTAGTGAGACCTTGTCTCAAAAAAAAAAATAAAAAATAAAAAGGGCTGTGATGTGGCTCAGTGGTAAAGCGCCCCAGGGCTAGATCTGCAGTACCAAAACAAAACAAACTAAGAAACAAAAACCAAAAACCAAAATAGCCTAGGTGCTCAGGCACCAGCCCGATCCCAGTTTCCACCTGCCTTTCCTCACAGTGGCACAAGTGCACCCCTCGATTGTCCCCAGGAATCCCCCAGCTCCTAGTGTGGCACTCAGAAATGTGGGTGGACATTGACAGGCCTTTCCAAGGTGCCCCAGCATGTCTCTGGGGAGTCTCACCGTCACCACCTCTGGAGGAAGTTCCCCCTATCAGAGATGGCCACAGACACGAAATGAGGAAGCTCCTAGAGGCAGCTCCCAGCTGAGGCCAGGATGTTTCCTGGCATCTTATCTCTCCCTGTTCTGTAAATGGGAGAGGAAGATGCTCAGGAAGCAGGTCCCCTCTGAGTGTCACAGGGACCCACAGAACAAAGGCTGGAGGTGAAGGGCTGACAGCAACAGCTTTAGAAGAACCTAAGGCAGCAATGAGCACAAGCTCACAGCAGAATGGCCCAGTGTCCCAAAAGGGGCCAAAGATTCGTGGAGCCCAGAGGATTCCTGGGGTCAGGGTGCGGCAGGGGGCGCTTCTGGCCGCCCTGGGTCAGTTGTTGCACCTGAGGCTGCCCTGCTGGGACCCCTCATCCGGGCTGTGAATCAGCTGCAGGGCTGGCCAGGAACAGGGGTGGATGCACACCTGGGCCCCCTGTCCAGCCCCCACGGGGCCATCACACGTCTCCTCTGTTCCCAGCTGGTAGGAAGGGCTGCAGACACTCTAGGTGCTCTAGGTGGAGGGGATGAGGTGGAGTTGAGTTGTGTGGGGACAGCTGGGGATGAGGGGCAGCTCCCCAGGGGAACTTCCACCATGTTCCTGCACTTCCTGCACATCCTGGGCTCAGCCTCCCCTCCCAGCTCCCCAGATTCCCTAGAAGCCAGTCACTGATGGCCACAGTGCTCATGGAGTCTCGGGGGTTCCAGGCTCCTGGGGACAGGATATACCCAGGGCTCAAGAGAAGACGTGGTTTTGCTAACACCATGCTGCTAAGGGACGGCCAGTCCAGGTTTGGACCCAGAGAGCTGATCCCTGCGTCTGCCTTCATTCCACCTGCCTGTCTGTGCTGGCGGGACAGTGGGCATGGAGTGGGCACCATGGATGTGAACCAGGGCCTTGGTTCAGGGCCTTATGAACTGGGGGCATGGAGGACCTGAGGGGGTCTGCCCATCCCAGTCCTCTGGTGACATCCCTGGATCTGGACTCGGGGCCACTGCTGAGGTGGGCATGGGCTGGAAGCTCCACATCACCCTCCCCAGACTAAGGGCAGGTGGACCAACTCCTGGGGCCCAGGCCCTATGAAGTCCAAGGTCACCGCTAACAGCATTTTCTGGGAACCAGGACCTGCCCAGTGCCTTTGATCTCCTTTCCCCTCCTTATGCCCCTTCTCTTTCTTCCTCTGGTGCTGGGACTGACTCAGGGACTCACACCTGCTACCCAAGTGCTCTACTGCTGAGCTACACCCAGGCGACGACTCCCCTTCTGCACATGGGCAAACGCAGGCACAGAGAGGTGAAGTGACTTGTCTGAGATCACACAGTGAAACAAGAGCAAAGTTACCTTGGGTTTGGATTTTGCTATTCTGCAGTGGTGGGGAGGGAGCCCAGGGCACCCCAGCCTCTACCTTTGTTTTTAGCTTTGGAAGATAGAGGCTCTCTCCTATGGTTTTTCTTTTTTCTTTCTCTCCCCCTGCGCTGTTTTTTTTCCCTTAGGACGGGGCCTCACTACATTTTCCAGGCTGGCTTATCATTCCTGGGCTGGAGTGATCCTCCTGCCTCAGCCTCCCAAGTAGCTGAGACCCCAGGCACAGGCCTGTGTACCTGGATTGAAAAAAAAAAACAAAAAAACACCTCATAAAATCACAATGATACCATCACTTCTCACATGTCCACAGGGTTTCTTGATAAGCACTCTGGCATCGTCACAGGCATAGCTATCAGGATGGGGCCAAGCAGCTGGTCCCAAAATGTGTGACTCTCCCCTGCCTCTCGTGCTGTTGACAGGTGCACACAGAGCTGTCCCATCTCATTGAACAGGCGCTAAGGCCATAACTGGATGCTGCCCCATGGATGAGCTCTGGTCCCCTAAACTGCATGTGAGGGGGTGGCAGATGAGATGTGGACATTACCTTGGCATTTGTTCTCTCTCGCATTAGTGAACTGTTTTGCCCCAGAAGGGAGTCTATATCCTGGCCTGCACGTGCAGTAGTAGCTTCCATTCAGTTTGTGGCAATCTGCATGATATCCACAGGACTCATTCCCAGGCAACAAACATTCCTTGATGTCTGCAAAATAATAGAACCAACAATCACTTCCCAAAAGTGTGTGGTCTCTCAGGGAAGAGACTTCTGTCCCTGCCTGCCCCCCTAGCATGGGGTCTGATGTACAGTTAGTATCTTTTAGAGAGACTCTTGGGCTGCACTGCTGAGCCTGAGCTGTAGCTGGGGCAAGCCTTTCTTGAAGGCCACACAGTCTGCTCTGTTTATCTCAGTCCTTTGGCTGACACCCCCAGTTTGGACAATGCCAAGGTGGGGTGGCTAGAAGCTCAGCATCACTCTCCCCAGACCCGAGGGCAGGCTGAGACCAACTCCTGGGGCCCAGGTCCTCTCTCTGCGGGAAGTCATGCACATACTCTGGTCTCTCTGCCTTCTCACTGTTCCCTTTCTCGAGGTCACAGGCTGAGACCCAGACCATTATCGATGACCCCCACTGGCACTGGGCACCCTACAGTCTGTGATGTGCCCCGTCTCTCCCCCAAGCCTCTTTACAGTCATAGATCACGAACGTGCTGCTTAAGACGTCTGCAGACAAAGCAGAAAACCTGACTTGCAGTGACAGGGGAGGCGTTGACACATTCCGAGTTGTCAGTGCACAGAGGGTGGGGGCCATAAGCTGTGGGGCACAGACTGGTCAGAGGCTGGCAGGGGGCAGTGTGGTCCCCAGGGGAGGGTTCCGGGACGTGGGGAGATGCCCCGAGCTTCCCTGCCCAGGCCTCTCCTCCCTGGGCTGCAGGTGCAGGGGCCCTTCCCAGGCTCTGGCCGTGGACACGCTGCTCCTGGCACACTCACCCCGCGAGTCCTGGGCTTCGGCTCTGGAGAGACTCAGCAGCACACACAGCACTGTGACACAGAGAGGGCGGGTCAGCGGGCCCAGCAGGGAGAGGAGGCTGAGGGTGATGCATTGGAGGGAAGGGGGCTGCGGACCCCTCCTGGGCTCAGACCTGGTCCACTCCTCAGAGGGCGCCCAGGTGGTGCCTCCCAGAGGGTCTGGGGTCTGTAGGGGTCCTGAGCCTGGCAAGGTCTGGGCTCCAGCCCAGGATCTCCTGGCCTGTGGGCGGGAGGCTGGAGCCTGGTGGCCCTGGTTGAGATCCTAGAGCACAGGCAGGTCACCTCGCTGCCCCTGCCTCAGTTTCCCTTTCTGTGGAATGGGGGCGAGATGACAGCAACTTCCCAGGGTCGTGTGGGAACAAACCCCAATGTGTCAGGGTGTTTAACATGGTCGCCTGTCTTTAGGTAGGAACGCAGGGCCTGGACCAGCTGATCCCTCAGGTCCCCAGCCTGGTCTCTCAGGTGCTCTGGCCCTGTGCCCTTCCTCAGAGACACACCACACCAGCCACCTAACCTGCAGCCCTGTCTGGAGCACCAGACAATCACATCTGACGCCACCGCTGTGATCCCCATGGCCTGTCCTGGGACCCTGTGGTGACCAATTATGCCCCCAGCAAGAAGATCCTGTGGGCATGAGCTGGGCTCAGGGTGTAGGGGCCCCTCCTCCTGCTGTTCTGCTGCTCAGCAGCTGCCCCCTCCCAGGGCACATCCTGGAGGACCCTCCTCAAGTCAACGGGTCTGATGTACATGAACCTCCTTGCTCTTCACCGGACAGAGACAGGCAATGAGATGAAGAGCGTTGGTTATCTGTCCCTAAAATAAGGTCTCAGTGGTCCATTCCTTGTCAAGTTACCTAGATGCAGTAGCCAGATAGTTGGTCAGACACTAGATGTTGGCGTGAGGCATTCTTCAGATGGGACACTGTTCAATGTGGGGACTTTGAGGAAAGCAGAATACCCTCTGTTGTGTGGGTGGGCCTCATCCAATCTGTGGAAGGCCTTAAGAGAGACAAGGCTGACCCCACCTAGGAGGAGGGAGTTCTACGCCCAGGTTGCTTTTGGACTGAGCTGCAACATCAACTCTTCCCTGGACCCCTTCCTGCCACCTCTTCCCTGGGTCTCCATTCTGAGTCTGGACTTAGCCTGCACAATTTCATGAGCCATATCCTTAAAATAACCAAATTTCCCTCTCTCTGTGTGGTGCCCCATTGGTCCTGTTTCTTTGGAGAACCTTGCAGCATTCAGGGAATACATGAGAAATCCCTGCTAAGTCTCAAAATTTGTGCTAGGGATTAATTTTCTAGGAATAACTTTCTACTTTGAGAACTTAATAATAATAATAAAAGAGTTGATATCCTTTAAAAATATCTTCCCTACACTCTGTTACATGGACAGTGAGAAAACAAAATAAAAATGAAGCACAGGACTGGCTGGGCAGCTCCTAGCTCCCTTTCCTGTCTATCCCCAAGGTCATGATTCCACTTACCGGGCAGCAGCCTTAGACATCCACTCCCCATGGTGCAGACACCAGCCAGCCCAGCCACGGAGGACTTTTGGTTCTGGTCTGAGTTAAGAATGCTTCCTGTTTAAATATGACTCGTGAGGAAGATGACCACATTTAGGAAATCACGGTCTGGCTGCTTTCTTCCTCCTATCAGTGCCATGGAGAATTTCTCAGAACTCAGAGGTCTGTTTACAAATATTTGCTTAGTGTGGGTAATAATCGAGCTGAAGATCTCCTTGTGGTGACTTTCATCTTTTGAAACAGGAAGGTGTGACACTGTGTTATTAGAAGCCTCAAGCATGAAGAGTCATTTTACTGGTCTTTTTGCCCTTGTAAGCACCTTGGTTCAGAATGAACAGACTGATCTATTCATTATCTATTAATAGACATACTAGTGTAATTTACATTAAAACAAGGCTCATGATTAAATACAGTACTAAGGGATTCAGTAATTAGGGCAGGAGAAGTCAAATGGCCTAGGACATGACTCTTCTCCTGGGCAGGGTGAGGGTGAGTCTGTGTAAGCTCCTTTTTTATGTTGCCCTTCTACCCAGAGCACCATGTCCCCAAACTGAGACAAGACTTGGAGCTCCCAACACTCACACCTAGAAAGTCCGAAAAGGCAGTTCCCACAGAGCCACCTTTTTCCCACACTACTGTTACTCCTTATAAATTTTAGCATTATTTTTTATGTATTTATTTTTATAATCACATTGAAAGCAAACTGGGTAATTGCTGTGAAAAATTAAACTATTATTTCAGATACCCAGAAGATACCTTATTCTTTGCAGTCTTTATTATTAAGTGTAAAAGTGTGCCACGCATACACTAAGTTTAAATACCCCGACCCCAGGTATTACACCAAATTCTATATTATTTCCTGTCTCAATCTGAGTTTGCTTGGTGGAAATCTCATCCATTAGGTATATGATGTGTGATCTCCTTAATAAGCCCTAGGCTAACACTTGCACCATTTAAATATTATTAATCCTGATAGATACTAGTGAAACAAATCTCATATTACCAATAGGGCTGTTACAGTTTTAAATCACTGCTCCTAAACTTAGGCTTGTTACCTTGCACCTGTAAAAAGATAAAATATTATACTATGAGAATTAACTTGATAATATCATGTGCATTATATTTCAACTTGCTTTTCCCATTCAACTTAGTGTATTGGAGAGTTGTTTATATGAGTCTAAGAGCTATACTATGGACAGGTGTACCCTATATTTAAATTTTATACTGACGTGCTCTATTTATTTTGCTATTGTTTATTGATGGTTGCTTGTGTGTTGTGAAATTTTTCACTCATGCAAACGTAGTGCAGAAAACCTTATGAATAGCTTTCTGTGAACATGGGATTGTTTAATGTGACATAGATTAAAGGAAGTGTGATTACTGGGCATTAGGTACGCACAGCTTTAATTTTCTTAACTGGTACCAAATTGCTGAATGAATTGTCTACATGAATTTACTCTAGTACCTACCATACAGGAATATCCTATATTTTATCCTGATCTGATAAATATTGAATATGATCAATTTGGTAGATTTCCTAAACCAATGCTTCAACTATTAGCTCCTTTTAAAACTAATTTCAGTTTTCCTGATTACTGTGTATTTATTAGCCATTTGTTTTTCTTTTTCAGTTAAGAACATATAAATTACTCTTTGTCCCATCGGCTCAGGAGGCTGAGGCAGGAGGATTGCAAGTTTAAAGCCAGCCTCAGCAACTTACCACAATTAATTTTGCTTTGAACTTTGGTGTACAAGCAGCTATTTGAGTCCTGGTTTTCCATTCTTTGGGATGCAAATGGATGGGGTGGAGTTGCTAGGTGTTGTGATAATTCTATGTATAACTTTCTGAGGAATTGCCAAACTGTTTTCCACAGTAGCTGGAGCATTTTACATTCCCAGGAGTAGCGTATGAGGATTCCATATTCTCTCCATTCTCACCAGTATTTTTATTTTCTTTTTAAAAAAATTGTTACTTTTTATATTACTTATTGACAACTATTGTCAATAATGTGTAATGATCCTTTCTGGGTAATTGACACATGCATCAATTTAAACATGTGCAATTTCTTTGTGCTGAGATCATCCAACATCTTCTAGATTTAAAAAACAATTACATTCTAATTAGGTTTAGTCATTCTAGTATGCAACAGAACTCCAGAATACCTTCCCCCTAACTGTGACTTTGTGTCCCTTGGTGACCTCTGTTACCCTTTGCTCTCCCTATCCAGCCCCTGCTAACCATTACAATACTCTCTACTTCCAAGAGAGCAGCAGTTCTAGATTCCATATCCAAGGGAGATTATGCAATCTTTGCCTCTATCTTCATTTTGGGATGTGAAGTGCATCTCATGGTGGTTTTGCATCAAGTTCAAATTTTGGTCTCCATAGCAAAGTTTTATTAGGAGACAGTCACACCTACTCATTGTGTTGTCTATGATGGCTGCCACCCTTATGGCAGAGCTGAGTCCCTGTAGGAGACCACTTAGCCTGTGAAGCTCAAGACATTTACTGTTTGTTCCTTCACAGAAGTTTGCTGGGCACTCAGTTCAAGCCAGTAGTAGGCAAGGTGAGAGCCATGGTAGTGAAGGACTGGGTGTGAGTGTGTCTGTGTGTGTATGTGCATGTGTGCATGAGCTTCCCTTGGTCAGAACTACTTGGTTGATGGGGTATGTGATGGACTTAAGGACAGTCCCCCCAGGTGTCCAAGCCCACATCCTTGCAATCTCTATTTTACTCCACTTTTGTATTCAATTGTGAATATTGTCTTTAAAATCAGAACAAATGCCAAAAAAACAAACAAACAAAAAAAAAAACTGGCACTTTATTGGAAGTACCCTCAGCTCTGTTCCCTTATTTTTTTGTAATGGCTAGCTATTGCTGCAGAACAAGCAGTCCTCAATACAAATGGTTTAATAAGGTTTTTATTACCAAGCAGGACTACATGGTGAGGGTTTTCTGAATCTGGCTCAGGAAAAGAACATGCATGTTTGCAGGAGAGCCTGTGGCCTGAAATCACATGATGGGTGGGAATTCAAGCTCCCCATGAGTCATCTTTGGATCTTGAGGACTGAAGTTATTCTGAGCCTGAAAGATACACATAATGAGGACTTGGTGTTTCTCATTTACTACCCTTCTGGTGCTGTGGCAAAATTCTAAAAGAGGAGGAATATTTCATTTAGAACAATGGAGGGATTAATATTTCTAGGCAGCACTGGACATTTTCATGCAGAAACAGATCAAAGACTCAATAATACAACATAAAAAATGCTGACCAATCCTCAGTGAGCAAACCCTTGAACACAAGAACATCAGCATTCCACATGTCAGTGATTATGTTGGCAGTATGAATAGACATATTTTTTGCCAGGTGTGATGGTGCATGACTGTAATCCCAGCATTTGGGAGGCTGAGGCAGGAGGATCACATGTTAAAAGCCAGCCTCGGCAAAAAGCCAGGTGCGAAGCAACTCAGCGAGACCCTGTCTCTAGATAAAATACAAAATAGGGCTGAGGATGTGGCTCAGTGGCTAAGTGTCCCTGAGTTCAATCCCCAGTACCTAACACCCTACAAAAGGGCATATTTTACATAGCAATACAATGTAATGGAGATGTTTTCCTGATCATATTTAAAGTCCTCTCTGCTTCTGAGCCCCAAGTAATCAAACTTCCTTATCAAGTTTTTCTTTCCATGTAGACTTCAAATGCAGACATGTATTTGAGACTAAGCTTTGCCAGTGATTGTGGAAGAGAGCTCAGACACCAAGCTGAGTGAGAGAACAGAATCCCAATGGTGAGAAGAAAGCCAATGCTCAGCCATGAAGCTCACTGGTCTGTGAGAACCTGCATCGTCAGGAAGAGAGGCTGAGATGGGGAAGCACGGAGGTATGAGGGACCCACAAGGGCAAAACCATAGTTCTAGGATTCCCTCATCTACAGGATTATACAGGCAGTCTTAATTGTCACATGCGTTCCCCATGCCCCAGGAATGGCATGCATGACTGTGTGTTTTAGTATCAACAGAAGAAAAATTACTTGATATGATCCATCATGTGAGAAGAAATGAATTTCAGAAATGCATGCTGTCCCATTAGATAAAAGTGAATTTCCAATATCTCTAATCCAGGATTGAAAATAATTTTGAGGAAGTACACAAATGATAAAGAGGAACGCAGTTCATATCTCAGAGGGAGCAGACAGCTTAGCAGAGTGTGCTTTATAACTTTCACAGGGAAGTGGGAATCAAATAAATAGAAACTCCAGAAAACGAGTAGAAGGAACAAGTCATACTTCTAAAATCAGATTAAAATATTATAATATTTTTGCTCTGAGGCTTTGAGCCCTTTGATCAAAAGCAATTTTTAAGACCCAGCAACATGGGCTTTTTTATAGTTTTATCCTCAAAACTTATTTTCAGAGCACTCTTGATGTCTTTATTCCTCAGACTGTAGATGCAGGGGTTCAGCATGGGGGTGACCACAGTGTACATCACAGAGGATATTGCAGTAGAGCACGAGCTTTGCGTCACAGGAGAACTAAGGTACCCTCCCAGCAGGTGTGCAAAAACATAAGGAGACCACGGAGAGGTGAGATGCACAGGTGGAGAGTGCTTTGTATTTTGCCTGAGTTGATGAGATTGCACGGATGGAGGAAACTATCTTGGAGTAGGAGTAAAGGATGCCAGTGAGGGGGCCACCAGCCAGTAGCAAAGCTGCAAAGTATATCACAATGTCATTAAGAAAAGTGTCACAGCAGGTGAGTAGGACCAACTGATTCAGTTCACATTCAAAGTGTGGGATTTCCAGGTGCAGAAAGATGGTTGCAATGCCATGAAGTTTTCTAGTTAGGAATTTGGGACACATGTGACCCAGCGTGTCAGCACCAGCAACCCACAGAGCCTGTGGTTCCTGATGACCATGGAGTCAGCAAGTGGCAGATGGCTATTTACCAGTGATAGGCCATCACGGCAAGGAGGAAGTTGTCCAACCTTACAAGAAATATAAAAAACATAAATATGTATGAAGCAGCCTTCATATTTTATGGCCTTTGTGTGTGAATGTGTTCATCAGCATGTTTGGGACAGTGGTGGAGACGAAACTGATGTCTACAAAGGACAGATTGGTAAGGAAAAAGTACATGGTGGTGTGCAGGTGGGAATCTGAGATGGTGGCCAGGATGATGAGCAGGTTCTCCAGCACTGTGACCAGGTACCTGGAGAGGAACAGCCCAAAGATGAGGGGCTGCAGTTCTGGGTGCTCTGAAAATCCCAGAAGAAGGAATTCTGAAATTTGTGTGAAAGTTTTTGGTTCCATGTGCTCTGAAGAGAAAATAATGAAATATGAGTAGTTTTTGTACCTAGTCCCCTTTAGGGTGGCCCCAGTGCCATAACTAGTTAGGAGATTCATTCCCTAATTAGCTGATTCCTTCCTAATTAGGAGTTTCAGTCCTCCTCTACCTTTTCCTCAGCATGGTGTGTATTCTGCAGTTTCAAGGAGCAATTCTTCCATGTCCCTGAGGAAGGCCTTGAGCTCTGGTCCTGTTCCTGCACTGGCCAGGCAATGGGCACTGGGTGCTGAGAAATGACAGTGCCCAAGATCCAATGGTGGAGAAAGAGCATGTGCAGACAGTGATTAGAAACAGCAGCTCCAGAAGAGGGTTTCTAATGTTTTCTCCACAGCGTGGTGATTACCTGTTGGAGGAGATAGATTTGAACATCAGAGTGAACATATGTCAGGACATCACAAACACCCGTACATACGTGTCCATTTTATGTAACAGTTAAAAATCAAAAGAAGCAGCCATTGCGGTGGCTCAAGCCTGTAATCCCAGCACTTAGGGAGGCTGAGACAGGAGAATCATGAGTTCAAAGCCAGCCTCAGCAATGGCGAGGCACTAAGCAACTCAGTGAGACCCTGTCTCTACATAAAACACAAAATAGGGCTGGGAGTGTGGCTCAGTGGTCGAGTTCCCCCGAGTTCAATCCCCAGTACCAAAATAAAAAAGAAGCATTCACAGAATAGATCGGCTGGTATGATCAATATGACTCCACCATGGACAGGTAAGAAGGGAAGGAGATGGAGGGGCTATTGTTATGGGTGTCCAGGTAAGAGAGGTGAAAGGTGACGCTTGAGCAGAGGCCTGCAGGAGAGGAAGGTGCCTGAGGTGGTCTGCAAAGGCCTGGGCCTGGTGGGAAGGGCAGGATGTGCAGGGTCCTGAGGAAGATGTTAGCTGTGCATCCACAGGAAGCCAAGGTGGCAGCCAGAGTGAGCCTGGGGTGGAGGAGGGGCCTGTGTGCACATGCTGGTGCATGGACAGGGCGGAGCTGCCGAGATCCTCAGGAAGGGCCTTTGTTCCCCTGCAGTCTCCTGACTGTGGCTGGAGGTGGCTTTTGCGAGGGGGCTGACCCTGAGGAACTGTGCATACTGTATGTGGATGAGAGGTTGAATTCAGACACATGTGAACCCTGACCGTCCCTTCACCACTTCAATGTCACAGATATGCTCATCAACTCCAAGAGTGTCCATGGGTCCCTGGGTCCCTATTGTTTCTTGTTTGTTATTATTTCCTTTAGCAATACCTCTTACCCTAAGGTCGACTGTACCAGCAAATTTTCACATGCACAGTATTATATTGCAAGTTCTATGCTGTACAGCAAGTGTCTAGAAAGCAACCATCATGTACAACTTCAACTTTCCAACCATGGGCACGCAGCCCACATGTCCCCTCCTCCACTTTCTGATACCACCATTTTGTTTTCTGTATCTATGAGTGTGACAATTTTGGAAAACTCATGTATGCAGAGTCACATAGTATTCTAATTTCAAAGGTATCCTGTGGGCCACAGTGGGTCTCTCTTCGTTTCTCTCTTGTCGTTAGGATCAGGGGTCTACACTGTAACAGCATCGATTTAACAGACAAGAACTTAGAATGAAAAGAAAACTCACAGGCCAATGTGCTGGATGAACATACAGGCAAAACTCAACAAAATAATAGCAAATTGCATTCAATGGCATGTTAAGAGGAGTATTGCCAATTTGGAATACATGAGCTGAAGTGCCCCTGGTCTATAATGCTCTCCATAAAATCCTGTTCCTCCTCTGATGTTATGTTCTGTTTCCTCAGAGGATTCATCCCAGAGGACATTATAAGTCTATGCATTTGTGTCTGTGTAGTCTATATTTGCCATTATAATCTAAGATCCAAACAGGAAGAGATTCTACCAGTTCTGTTCACTTTGTGTTTTCAAAAGTAAGCATTTATATAGAAGAAAATTAAGAAATTAAGAGTTTCTACACAGAAAAGAACAATCAGGCAAATAAATGGCTTCAAATCAACTTCGTTAAATGGAAATGAATAAAAATCTAAAATAAAATTTCCATTGAAAGAATGAACCTAATCATCATCATGAATCTCTAATTCAAGATTGACAAAGACCTGGAAATAAAATAATTATAAAATGCTTTTTTAGGAGCAGGGAAAGATGTGGTACCCAAAGTTATAATTTCATACTTTATAAACATACGTGGATCCAAATATATTTAGGACACTGGCCATAAAAGCAGGCATGATGGAACTGAGGAACAACCATGGTTGAAACATTGCCACAACTTCCTTCATGGGTTCCTGGCATGCACCTAAGCCAGGTAATTCTATACAAATGAGGCCCAGAGGCTAAGAGATCTGCCCCCAATTATGAGTTGAGGAAGAATGAGCTTTGCTCCTGGCGTTCCCTGTCCTGCTCCAGGGCCCTGCTCTTCCACCAGGCATGCTGAGGCCTCCTGGAGACGGGTGGCAATGGCTGAGGAGTTTTGGGTGTTACAACCTGGGATTTGCACTGTGCTTATCAGGTTGAGGCCTGGGATGCTGCTCAGTGGCCAGCAAAGCACAGGACACCACACATCAAAGTGTTCTTTAGCACAAATGTCAACAGTGGGGAGTTTGAGAAACACTTTTCCAGACCAGAATCTTTCCAACGTCAGTGTGATCATGAATCACTGGGGGATCTTGTTGAAATGCAGGTTGTGATTTGACAGGTTAGTGTGCCCAGAGTTTGCACTCCTGTAAGAGCTCCCAGTTGGCATTGAGGCTGCCAGTGTTGGTGGGTGGATGACTTTTATTTAGTACAAAAAAAATTGTGTTTATAGCCTACAACATAATGTATTCAAGAACACAGGCATTGTGGAATGACTAAATACAGCTAATCATCAGGTGCCATCAGTTCACATGATGATTATTTTTGTGTTGAGACACTCAATATCCACTCAGCAGCGCTAAAGATTCTGCTGCTGACTAGAGTCACCAGGTTGTAGGTCTCTTGAACTCTTCCTCTTCTCTAGCTGAAACTTGGACTCTTTGACTGACATCTCTCCCATGACCCCACAAACCACATCAGTCCCTAGTGACCACATTTCACTCTTTTGTTCCCCTCATGATATTATTGTTTTTAGATTCCCCATGTGAGTGAAACCATGGGGCATTTGTCTTTCTGACTCCCTAATATCACTTACTCAGGGACTTCCATTTGTATCTGTGTTGTCACAGTTGACGGGATTTTATCCATTTTCATGGTTGAACCACATTCCCCTGAATGTGCGTGAGGCATTTTCTTCATTCGTCCCTCCATGGATAGACACCTATGTGGATTCCACGTCTGCCTATTCTGGTTGCTGCTGCAGTGAGTGTGGAAGAGTAGAGTCTCTGAGGTCTCACTCCTGCTCTGGATGGACATGTCCAGTGGAGGAATTGCTGGATCACATGGTGGTTCCATTACTGAGCACCCAGGCTGTGGTCCAGCGTCAGGGTCAAGCACAGGCATGCTGAGGCCTTCTCCACCACGAAGGCCTCCACCACCTCAGTTCTGAGTTTTGGTGGTTGGATGCTGGACTCTGTAGCTCAGCTTCTTCCTGGACAAGTTGATGCTTGCCTCCTGAATGCTTCCTTCATGACAGAAAATCAAACTTGCTGTATTTGGTTCCTTATCTACAAACTTGGTAGATTCCCCCTTCTTCATGGAGTTTCTGTGTGAACTAAGTCATAGGTTAAAGCTCACAGGAAATGACCTGCCCAGAGCAGATGCTCCACAGAGAGCTGCCATGTGACCATCACCTTGCTCCTCATTGGCTCAGGTCACTGTGACATCACAACTGTTTCCTGGCACAGGAGGTGAGTCCAGCATTGATCTGCTCCTGGGAGACAGTGAGGGGTGGTGGAGGGGACGTCATCCCAGGACCCAGGCTCCTTTTCAAAGCTGTTTTACTATGTTCCACTCTTGGGAAAATCTATAAAACTGATGTTTCTTGGTGCATCAAATTATTTGTTCATTGCTTTGCATCCTTCTCATCCATAGAATATAATCCATGAACTTTTGATGCCACCAGAAATTCTGCCCCATGGAGAACTTGTTTTATATTTTATGAGTAGTTATTACTCCTGCATTTTCTTTAGGAGGATGGATAACTTTACCCACTTCTTTGGGTCTTGACCCTGTTTTGCCTCCTGTGTGACTTTGGACACAGATAAGTGGGTGGCTAGTTTTGGGTGTCTACTTGAGTAGATTGAGGGATTCTAAGAGAATTGGTAAACCTTTAGCTCTCTGGTCTCTAGGACAGTATTTCCAGAGAAGATTGGCCCTAGACAGAGTGATGAAGTTTCCCTGAGTATAAGCAACACCATCCAAATGTCTAGGGCCTGGATTGAACAGGAAAATGGCCAGGGGAAACTCTCTGCTAAATCTTCCTTCTGGAGCAGGTGTGTTCTTTCCTCTTGCTGCTGCTGGACATCCAACTTCAGTTTCTGAAACCTGTGGATGCTGGCACTGGCACCAGCAGCCCTCTGGGGTCTTGGTGACTCTCATCCTGGATTGGTTGCTGCACCAATGGCCTCCCTGGTTCTAAGGCCTCTTCTGGCTTCTTGGACTGAGTCCCATGATTGGCTTCCCTGGCTCTCCAGGCTGCAAACAGTCTTTGTGGAAATGCTCAGCCTCTGTGATCATGTGAGCCCATCTCATCTCTGAACCTACATTTCCATCTATCATTTTCCTACTTTCTCTGGAGAAGCCTAATGCAAAGTGACCTGCATTAGTTGATAGAATGTGGCAGACATGAGCTGCTTCATGGGAAGCAGCTGTAAGAGGCATGTGAGATTCTGCCACGTCCTTTTCTTCCTCTGTGTTGGAAGAGTGGGCTCCTCTCATGTGGGACATTGTCCTTAGCCACACTCCCAGAAGGATGACACACATGGGCCTACACAGCTGGGCAGAGCCTCACACCTTGAGGTCCACAGTGAATGCGGCCCTTGAGGTTCAGCTCACAGGAAAACATTCTCACTTGGGGCACAGTTTGTTTTCTGCAAATGAGAGCAACACACTCCCCAGATGACCTTAAGTGCCTCCAAATTCACCCTTGCTGTGGTGTGTGTCAGGGTGTCCTTTCTTCTCCTGGCTGATGGACCTCCTGTCATGAGTACACAGTGCTGTGTTTATGCATGTGTCTGTTGATGGACATTGTTTTCCCCACCTTTTTGCTACTATGAATAATGTGGCTATGGACCTTGGTGTTCAAGTCTCTTTTGAGACCCTGTTTTCCCTTCTTTTGGGTGTATACACATAAGGTGGAATTGCTAGGTGATGTGACCATTTTATGTCTAACCTTCTGAAAAATTATCAAACTATTTTCTGTACTAACTGCAACATTTATATTCCCAGGAGTAATGGATGAGATTTCCAGATTCTTATCTTCACCAACATTGCTATTTTCCTTCTAAGAATTGTATTACTTTTTAATTTTTATTTACCCCCAAATCATAGATATTTGTGGTATACCATATCATACTTTGATAAATGTGTACATTGTGAAATGATTAATTCAGAAAATTAGCATATCCATCCTCTTAAACATATATAATTTCTTTGTGATGAGATCAAAATATTTTCTTCTAGCTTTTATTTTTTAAATTTAATTTTATAAATACATGTTATATATTATTAGTTTTAGTTATCTTGGTATATAATAGAACACCACAATTATCCCTTCCATCTGACTAACCTGTCCATTGACCAGCTTCTCCCCTTTACCCCTCTTGCCTCTCCCATCCAGACTCTGGTTATCACTATTCTGCTTTCAACTTCCATGAGATCAGTTTTTTCAGATTCCACCTGTAAGTGAAACCATGCTGATTAGTTTTTCTATATTCATTTGAAGAGGTATGAAGCACATCTCACTGTGGTTTTGTATCAAGTTCAAATTTTGGTTTCCATAATAAACTTTTACTAGGAGACAGTCACACCTGCTCCTTTGCGTGTTGTCTATGACTCTGCCACACTTACAGAATAGCTTAGTCACTGTGAGAGACCATCTGACTTGTGAAACCCAAGATATTTACTATCTGCTTCTTCAAAAATTTGCTGGCCACCCCGTTCAAGCATGTAGGCAAGGTGAGAACCATGTTAATTAATGAATGTGAATGTGTTGGAGCTTGCTTAGGTAACAGCTTCTTGGTGGATAAAGGATATGATAGAGAGAAAGAAGGTCCCTCACAGGTATCCAAGCCCTCATCCCTGCAACCTGTGACTATGTTAGTATACAGCTGTGAATATCATCTTTAAATATTACAACAAATGCCAAAAAATGAAGTTGCAGATTATTATAATAGCCCTCTGTTCTGTTTCTTTTGTTTATTGTAATGGTTAGATATTGCTACATAACAAGCATTCTTAAATGCCAGTGGTTTAATATAATACCTTTATTCAAATGGGACCATATGGGAGATGTTATTCTGAGCTTGGTTCAGTGAAAGAACATAAATGTTAGTGCAGGAGAGCTTGTGGCCTGATATCCAGGCTCTTGCAAGTTATGCTGAGGTCATGATGGTTGAAGAAGTGATTCTTGAGCACGAAGGACATATGTATATGAAGGACATGAAGGATGATATTGATATTGCTCATTCACTACTCCTCCAGTGGTTAATGCAAAATTCAGAAAGGGGTTGGATATTCCACTTAGAACAAAAATGACCTGGTGGTATATATTACAGAACAGAAATGAACAGAAAGATTCATTTTTCTAGGCAGCACTAGAAATTTTCAAGCAGAAATGGAAAGATAAGTCAATAAAAAACCATCAGAATTGCCAGGGAGCAAACCCCCTTACACATGGAGAGTACTCTTCTACACTTCAGTGATTATATTCGCAGTATGAAAAGACATATTTCACATAGCAATATAATGTGCAGTGTACAAGTCTATCATCACACTTAAGATCCTCTCTGATTCTGAACCCAAACAAATCAACCTATTGTTTCTAATTACTTTCTCTTGCAGGGTCTCTTGGAGATGGAGATTAGATAACTTGTTTTTGTCAATGATTACGGTAGATACTGTGGACGCCAAGCTGTGTAAGAAAACAGAATCCCAATCCTGATAAAGAAAAGAAAAGCCAGCCGGGCACGGTGGCGCAAGTCTGTAATCCCAGCACTTAGGGAGGCTGAGACAGGAGAATCGCGAGTTCAAAGCCAGCCTCAGCAATGGCGAGGCACTAAGCAACCCAGTGAGACCCTGTCTCTACATAAAACACAAAATAGGGCTGGGGATGTGGCTCAGTGATCAAGTGCCCCTGAGTTCAATCCCCAGT
>PVHX01027637.1:0-19138 GCA_004024805.1 Geosciurus inauris | reverse complement strand
TGGTACTGGGGATTGAACTCAGGGGCACTCGACCACTGAGCCACATCCCCAGCCCTATTTTGTGTTTTATGTAGAGACAGGGTCTCACTGAGTTGCTTAGCGCCTCGCCATTGCTGAGGCTGGCTTTGAACTCACGATTCTCCTGTCTCAGCCTCCCTAAGTGCTGGGATTACAGGCTTGAGCCACCGCGCCCGGCTGAGAAAAGCAGGAACTTTAAAATCACATACAGAAGTAATGGCTTTTAAAGGTAAGTTGTACTTACATGAGACTTGGGGCTAAAACACTGAAATAAATTTCAGAGATTATTTCAAGGTAGATTGAAATTTTGCACCCTCGTAAATGATATATTAAATATGTAAAAGAAAAAAGCTTCTTAGAGTTCTTGAAATATGACTTCATGTCCCAGAGGACATAAGTTTTGCTTATTTATGTTTATATTCATCTGAACTGTGCACTACGGTTATAATTGTCACTCTCTAATGACTTAAATATGCTATTTTACCATACCAATTCATCTGAAAAATTGTAAAAATGAACAGATTTCAATGACTTTCATTAATTCAATCAAGTAGTGAATAATTAGTGGAGGATTTCCATGAGGGACACAGTCTCATCCTTGATCCTATTAACTATGTGCTGTTTTATAGATTTTGTGACTTTCTCTTTTGTTTAACTAATCTTGGTGGCCAAAAAAGTATGTATTTATGTCCTTGAATCTGTAGATTCTTTTGAGTGTGAAGAGCACTTTTCTACCCAGCTACCTGGAAATTGGAATCACAGATCTTCATAGGGGTGGAAGGACAATTTCATGGGGATCACCTGGGAACTTGTTAGAACTGTAAATTGAGCAGACCAAAAGAATTTGAAACTCTGGTAGGGGGGCCTAGCAATCTTGTTTAACAAGACTTCCAGGTGATTCTGATTCTTACTGAATTTTAAGAACTTTTGATCTGCTTTTAACCCTTTGATTTTTAGATAAGGAATCAATGATTCTAAGAGGTTGTCACAAATTAATTAGAGAAAGCACTGGAATCTTCCCTTGCTAATCTCTAGGATGATGAATCTTCTTGCAGGGAAATTTGTTTATTGGGCTAGTTGCTAAGCAGTATTTCAAAGAATTTGAGGTGGGAAAAGTATTGTGGGGGAGGTGTCTATCTACATTTAACCTACCCTATGGGCTTCTTAAAAGTTCAAGAACAGTGTTTTTGATCTATTGATGTTTTGTCTGCAAGAAATTTGCTTGATCTAATATTTGTTTTATTCATTTGATTACTGAATGTGTGCCTTATTCCCTGAAGCAAGTTTATATGCCATTCATGTCACTGCCTCATTACTACTCTCGATCAAGTGAATCTCTTGAATATGATTGTGATGCTGCAGCTCTGATTTGTGTGTGTGTGTGTGTGTGTGTGTGTGTGTGTGTTTGTGCTGGGGATTGATTGAACCCAGAGCCTTAGGCAAGCTAAGCACAAGCCCCACCACTGAGCTATATACATCCAAATTCCAGCTTTCATTTTTAACAAGCTCCTCATACTTCAGTTAGAGAACACTTCACACTAATATGGAAGACGTTTAAAGTGGTTAAGAATAAAAATTGTTGGACTAGATCAACATTTTCTTTTTGGTACTGGGGATTGAACTCAGGGGCACTCGACCACTGAGCCACATCCCCATCCCTATTTTGTGTTTTATGTTAGAGACAGGGTCTCACTGAGTTGCTTAGCATAGATCAACATTTTTTAATATCCTTTATTTATAGTTCCACAATGAAGTCAAACATTTTGCATATATATATATATGCATATATCATGTAGCTGATAGAACATCAGGGTTTGCCCCAGAAATTTGCAATGGCATAGTACTAAAATGATTTTTTGGGAAAGTATAATATTATTTCCTCATCACCTGAAGAGAGAGTGAGATAAAGAAAATTCATTATAGGAAGGCCAAGAGATCACCAGAGTAAGAGGTTAAAACAGTGGATCCTGTTGTAAGATGGATCTCTGTGCAAAATGGTACAGCCCTGGACTCTTCATAGTATAAGTAAAGATCATAGCTTCATATCTCAGCGGTTTTCAGGATTTTAGTTATTTAAGATTACACTGTGTGGGGAGTAGTCAGATTAAGGCAAAAAAAAAAAGATGTAATATCTGGAGAATAAAAACAGATACTACCTCTTCAGAATTAGAATTATCTACCCTACCTTGACTTAACATTTTTAACGCACATAAACGTTTTTCAACATATAACAACGCAGTGCAAAGGGAAATTCGCGGCAGCAAAACGTTTTCAAAATTTATTGATTCCACGAAAGAGTGAGGTTGACAGAACCAGAGAAATGACAGCAAAGGCCATCAGTGAGAAGAGGCACACAGAGAGGGCAAGCACAAAAAGCCTGGGCCTAGAGGACAGGCGACCTGGCAGGGGAAGAAGCTCTAATGGGTAAATAAATGCAAGTGCGGGAGTAGTATGTTTGGGATTAGGGAATTACATTTACTCTGAAATAAAGGAGATGAGGTCCAAGATAAAAAGGAAAATAGGTGGTACTTAAAGCTGCATGGAAGTTAAGTAAGAACTTGTTCTGAGGAGGTGTGATCCTGAGGGTGGACTCAAGGCTCCTGGCTGTGCTTTCTTACAGCCTCCAGTCAGGAACGCAGAGAGGCCTCGAGGGGCTGCTCAGGGCGATGACCTCCTCTGGGGTTCTGACCCAGGATGAGGAGAGCGCGGGCGGGGAGCCAGTGGAGAAGGGAAGCGCGTTCCCGCCTAGGTAACAAAGGCCACTGGAACTTCACGAGCCGCGCAACCTGAGCCCCGCCGAAGGGTTAACCGCGCGCTCGACTCCCGCGCGCATCCCGGCCCCCGCCCCGCCGTCGCTAGGAGACGCCGGAAGTGGGGGAGGGGCGGGCGGCGCGGGCGAGGGTGGGAATCTTTTTTCGGGCGCTCTGGGGCGGAGGGAAGGGAGCGCGCGTGCGCGCGCCCGTCCGTCCGTCGCCGCGGTGACCGTCCTCACAGTCCGTCGGCTCGCGCCCCGCCTCCGTCCCCGCCGCCCCCTCCCCTGTCGCTCGCTGGGGGTGTTTCTCTCTCCTTTCGAGTTGCCGCCGCGGTTGCCGGTGCTCCTCCTCTCGCAGTGTTGGGTTTCCCTGGCGCTGCCGCCGCTGCTACCTCTGCGGGCTGTATGAGGAGGAGGAGGAGGAGGATGTGAAGATGGCGGAGCTGCAGATGCTGCTGGAAGAGGAAATCCCGGGGGGCCGCCGGGCCCTCTTCGACAGTTACACGAATCTGGAACGGGTGGCCGACTACTGCGAAAACAACTACATCCAGGTGCGACGCATTCCCCGGCTCGGGCCGTCGGGTCTAGGGATGGTGAGGGGCGCGTGGGGGATCCGGGAGCCGGGGAGGGCGCGCGGGGCCGAGGCCGCCGTGGGGACTCGGCCGGACGGAGCTCGGGAGGGGGGCAGGGAGCAGGGTGAGGGCTGCGGCTGGTGAAGGGGTGAGGAGGCTCTGGCTGGAGGAAATTGTATCTTTACATTTTTAAAAATCTGCGAGCCGGTTCTCGGTGCAGTGTGTGTCGCGTCCCGCCTCTTCGCTGCTTCTGCCCTCGGCTGCCCCCGCACTCCCGGCCTGTCAGTGTCCGCGGTGGCGGAGGAGGCGGAGAGTGGCATTTTCTATCTAACGGAATCCTCCTCAAATGGCAGGGGTGTATGCGTGGGATGGACAGGTTGCTTCCCGGCCCCCAAATTTTGGAGGATTTTTAAGGGGCTGTTACTGAAAGTGAAGGGCCTTATCTTTCTGTTCTTGTGAATGTCTCAAAAAAAAAAAAACCTTTACTTTTTTTTTTTAAGGTGGTAAATGTGGTTACGGTAGAAGAGCAATTGTCTCTTGTTGGATGTTAATTCCATTTTTCTCCCTATGGGGAATGGGAAGCTACATAATGAGCTGTTCCTTCCCATGTCCCGTTAGAATAGATAATTTTCCTGTGGGAAAAAAAGAGCTGTGACTTTTTTTCCCCCAGAGCGAATTAGAAAAATGAACCTCAGGGTTTAATCCCCCAACCCCCCATAATAGTTGGTTTGGCACCGGGAGTCAGCAGTAGCATGGTGTGTGTGTGTAGGCGGAGGATATTGGTGAGATGAGATCCAGCTGGTCCTGGATGAAGCAAAAGATTTTGTGGTTAAAAAAAATCCTTCTTTAAAAATTATTTGAAAGAATAGCAGTTTAAAACGCACAGTTTTGCAAATCTTTTGTTTTCCTTATGGCTTATTCTACTTACAGGTTCTGTTTTCATTTTTTTCTTTCCCATTTAAATTCTCTAGGGATAAAGGTGGAAATGGAAGCAATATGTTAAACTGTTTCTTCATAGCCTAGCCCCTCCCCCCCAAATATGCTCTCATTCTCATCTCTGCAGGCATCCTTATTAACATCCTCTATATTGGAAAGCATTCGTAAATCTTAGTATAAATAGAAAGAAAAATAGGTGTTACAGTTTATAGGTTCATAGATTTTGTGAAGACCACATGGTTAAAGATGGTGATAATGAGATTTTACTTAGACATGTACTGAACTCTGTTATCTTGTGGGGAATATTTGTATTCTAGAACAAACTGGACATAATCCAACCCTTTCCCCCCCAAAGAGGAAGTTGAAAGTATGTCCAATGCAAAAAAATACAAATGTCCATATTTGTAGGGTATTTTGCTGATACTGAGTGGTGTAAAAAAGAGTCAAAGGTTCATTTGCTCAGTTTTTCACTAAATGTAGTTGAAAGTACTTTTATGTCCCAGAGCTGTGTCAAGGGTTGATGATACACATCTAGTGTCTTCAAGGTTTTATTAATGTAGTTAGTAGGAGAGGCTGATCTCTGAGCAGATTAATACCATATACACTCAGTCCTCCCCATCAGAATTGGTGAATTCAATCAAATGGGATGGAAAATATTTGAAGAAAGAATTGTCTCTAGTAAATAAGTAAGGTCATTATTCCCTAAGTGATACAGTATAACAACTATTCACATAACATTTTTACATTGTATTAGATAAGTAATCTAGAGTGATGTAAAGTATATGGGAGAATGTATGGTAGGTTACTTGTAAATATTATGCCATTTTAAATAAGGGACTTGAGCTTCCAAAGATTTTGATATTGGGGGGGGTGGGGGGTGGGCCTAGAAGGAATCTGTGGTGCAATCTGAAGGGCAAGGCAGGTATGGTTAATTTATACTTTGTAGTGGACTGTGGGTGGGAAGAAAGACTGGAGGCAGGTGGGAATTCATAGTCTCTGGGAGAGGCAAAACCTGAAGGACCAAAGTGCTTAATTCCGTTGCCTTATGTATCTTATTATGGGAAACAGTTGTAGGTCAGAAGAAAAATTTGGGGTGGAAAAGTGATTGGATTGTAGTTATTACCAATAAATAATAAAAAAGAAACAGATCTTCAAGATGAATTTTATTATAATTGGGAGATAACAGTTCATCTTAGATTACAATGGCTACATAAAGGTAAAAGTACTTGGATTAATAAAACAGAGGGATCAACAGTTGTCTTTCTGGTACTTTATGCATTTATACATTTATTTTCCCCTCAAAAAGAAGAATGTTACTGCCACCAGTTTCTAGTTTAGCAATGGGAATCAAAATTTAGTGTGTTGGTATTTTATTTATGTTTTTTTTTGTTACTGGGGATTGAACCTAGGCCTTTGCACATACTTTGCATGTACTCTACCAGTGAGCTATATCCCTAGCCTGATATATGTTGGTGTTTTAGTCAGCTTTCTTGCTGCTGTGACTAAAGGGTCTGACCAGAACAACTATAGAGGAAGAAAAGTTTGAGGACTCATGCTTTCAGAGGTCTCGGTTCATAGAAGGATGGCTCCATTTCTCAGGGCAAGAGATGAGGCTGAACGTCATGGCAGAGTGTAAGGCAGAGGGAAGCAGCACACATCATGGTGATCAAGAAGCAGAGAGGGAGACTCCACTCTCCAGATACAAATATATATACACCAAAGCCACGCCCTATTCCCACCTCCTCCAGCCACACTCTACCACTTCAATTACCTCTCAATTAATCCCTATCAGGATTAAATCACTGATTGTGTTAAGACTCTTACAACGCAGTCATTTCTCCTGGGAACCTTGCATTGTCTTGCACGTGAGCTTTTCTGGGACACCTCACATGCAAACCATAACAGTTGGCATTTTAAAATTTAAAAAGTGTAAGTATTGATTTAATAGAATAGTGTTTAGATTTTAAATTATCTTATTTCTTCAATTTAGCATCTGAAATAGATTTTTTGCTTTATTTTTTGAGGTACTGGAGATTGAACTCGGGGGCACTCTGCCACTGACCTATACCCTCCGTGTGTGTGTGTATATGTATGTATATGCCTTAGCTTCCTGAGTTGCTGGGATTACAGGCATGGGCCACCATACCTGGCTACTTTTCTTTCTTAGATTGTTGTCTGTTTTAGAATCCAGTGGATATATTTTTTTGTCTTCTCTCAGGATGATAGCTCTTACATAATTTGTTTGTAGTAAAATTGATAAATAGAACACGGTAATAGTGGATTTGTGCTGATCCAGCTGTATATTTGGCTGGCTTTTCTTTGTGACCAAAGAACTGGTGAACAGGGCTTTTGATGCTGTCTGTCATCCTGCAATAGTTGAAGTTCAGTTGACTGGGATCAGGGATCAAATGATGTAGTTAGCTTTATTGTGGTCTGAAGCCAGTGTTCTTAGCTAGTATCTTGGGCTAAACTGAATCAACACTCATTATATTGCATTGAAGGTGCTTTTTGCCTATAAAGCAGAAAAAAGAGAACTCTCATTATCGTATGTAATGAACTTTTTTTTTTTTTTTGGTACCGTGGATTGGATCCGGGGGCATTTAACCATTGAGCTATATCCCCAACCCTTTTTATTTTTTGAGACAGGGTCTTGGTAAATTGCTTAGGACCTCACTAAATTGCTGAGGCTGGTCTCGAACTTGTAGTCCCCCTCAGCCTCCCGAGTTGCTGGGATTATAGGCATATGCCACTGCACCTGCTGTAATAAGTGTACTATGAGTACACTTTTATGCAGTGTACTATGTAATAACTGATACTAGTAAATAACTGGTACTATGCCTAGGAATATTTTAAAAATGACATAAATAGGAATATCCTAAGCCAGGTGTGGTGGCGCACGCCTGTAATCCCAGCTCTTGGGGAGGCTGAGACAGGAGAATCCCGAGTTCAAAGCCAGCCTCAGCAACTCAGTGAGACCCTATCTCTACATAAAACACAAAAAATAGGGTTGGGGATGTGGCTCAATGATTGAGTACCCCTGAGTTTAATCCCTGGTTCCCCCCCCCCCCAAAAAAAAATCCTGAGTGGATTTTATTTAGTGTGAAACTTGAGATATTTTTAAGACCTGTCTCTTTTCTTCATTTATTAATATAAACATTGAATGTCTATTCTTTTAGAAACTGTGCAGGAATTAAACAATTTCAATTTACTTGGAATATACATTTTTAAGATTTTATAGTATGAATCACTTGAGTGTTTTAAATAAGTTTATTTTTCTCCGTGAAAGTAAATCCAAAAAAATCAACTTGTTCATATTTACATTTTTCTTTCTTTCTTTTTTTTTTTTGGTACTGGGGATTGAACTCAGGGGCACTCGACCACTGAGCCCCATCCCTAGCCCTATTTTGTGTTTTATGTAGAGACAGGGTCTCACTGAGTTGCTTAGCACCTCGCCGTTGCTGAGGCTGGCTTTGAACTTGCGATTCTCTTGTCTCAGTCTCCCTAAGTGCTGGGATTACAGGCTTGAGCCACCGCGCCTGGCTACATTTTTCTTTTTGTTAGATAAAAGAAATTGCTGGGACTGGGGATGTAGCTTGGTAGTTGAGTGCTCCCCTAGCACAAGAGGCTCTTAATACTGACAGAAAAAGAAAAAAAGACAGAAAAAGTTCTTGCTTCCTGTGAATAATTCATGTAGATACATAATAAAACCCTATTGTCCCTTGTTTAAGAACAGAATCACCCATCATATAGATTAACTAAGAACACAAACTAAAAATTTACCTTAAATTATACCTGAGGGGCTGGGATTGTGGCTCAGTGGTAGAGTGCCTGCCTTCCGTGTGTGAGGCACTGAGTTCGATCCTCAGCACCACATAAAAATAAATAAAATACAGGTATCGTGTCCATCTACAACTAAAAAAAAAAAATTAAAAAAAATTATACCTGAAATATTTGTTTTTGAACAATAGGAGACAATGTTAGTAATAACTTTTTCTTTTTTTTCCCCAAATTTTAAAATTTTATTATTATTTTTAGAGGATAACATTTCACTTCTCTGGTTGTAAGCGATATAGAATCACAACATACATGCAGTCATACATAAAGTTAGGGCTATGATGACCATCATATTCCACCACCTTTACTATCCCTATGCCCCCTCCCCCCTTACACTCCTGTGAACAGAGTTCCTCCATTGTTCCCATGTCCTTTCCCACATTATGGATCAGCATCCACTTATCAATGAGTACATTCGGCATTTGGTTTTCTGAGATTGGCTTACTTCATTTAGCATGATATTCTCCAACTCCATCCATTTACCTGCAAATGCCATAATTTTATTTTCTGTTATTGCTGAGTAACATTCCATTGTGTATATATACCATAGCTTCTTTATCCATTCATCTATTGAAGGGCATCTTGGTTGGTTCCACAGTTTAGCAATTGTGAATTGGGCTGCTGTAAACATTGAAGTGGCTGCATCACTGAAGTATGCTGTTTTTAAGTCTTCTGGGTATAGACCGAGGAGAGGGATAGCAGGCTCAAATGGTGGTTCCATTCCAAGTTTTCTAAGGAATCTCCATACTGCTTTCCAGATTGGTTGCACCAATTTGCAGTTTCACCAGCAATGTATGAGTGTGCCTTTTCCCCCACAACCTCGCCAACACTTATCGTTGTTTGTATTCTTGAAAATTGCCATTCTGACTGGCGTGAGATGAAATCTTAGGGTAGTTTTGATTTGCATTTCTCTGATTGCTAAAGATGTTGAACATTTTTTCATATGTCTGTTGATGGATTGTGTATCTTCATCTGTGAAATTTGTGTTCAGCTCTTTGGTCCATTTATTGATTGGGTTGTTAGTTTTTTTGGTGTTAAGCTTTTTGAGTTCTTTTATATATCCTGGAGATGAGTGCTCTATTGGATGTGTGTGTGGAAAAGATTTGTTCCCAGAATGTTGGCTCTCTGTTCACTTCATTGATTATTTCTTTTGCTGAGAAGAAGCTTTTTAGTTTGAATCCATCCCATTTGTTGATT
Source organism: Geosciurus inauris (assembly GCA_004024805.1). NCBI lineage: Eukaryota > Metazoa > Chordata > Mammalia > Rodentia > Sciuridae > Geosciurus > Geosciurus inauris. Next base: position 9,829 of record PVHX01027637.1, on the reverse strand, counting down.
CTTTTATTATTATTATTATTATATATATTTTTAAATTTTTTTTAGTTGTAGATGGACGTAATATCTTTATTTATTTTTATGTGGTGCTGAGGATCGAACCCAGTGATTCACGCATGCAAGGCAAGTGCTCTACCGCTGAGTTACAGCCCCAGCCACAGCCCCAGCCCCCCATTTGTTGATTCTTGATTTTACTTCTTGTGCTATAGGAGTCTTGTTAAGGAAGTATGGTATAACTTTTTCTTTATCAACATAGATACTCCCATTATTAATCAGAAACTTCATGAAAAGTTTATAAGGGGATAATATAATCATGACTTCTTATCAACATGATGAAAAGTATTAAAATGATACAAAGATTTAAATTTTTTCCAGGTGTAGTAATGCATGCCGGTAATCTCAGCTATTTTGGAGGCCGAGGCAGGAGGATCCTAAGTTTGAGACCAGCCTGAGCAATTTAGTAACTCTGTCTCAAAATAAAAAGACTAGGGAGGGTTAGGGATATAGTTTAGTGGTTGAATGCTTGCTTAACATATCCAAGGCCCTTGATTTAGTCCCTAGTACTACCAAGAAAATATTTAAATTTTTTATTTAATAAAAATCATTAGAATACATACTTACTGTTGGAAAATTATTAGAAAACAACTAGATATTAAGAAATTAGCTGGGCGCGGTGGCTCACGCCTGTAATCCCAGCACTTTGGGAGACTGAGACAGGAGAATTGTGAGTTCAAAGCCAGCCTCAGCAACGGCAAGGTGTTAAGCAACTCAGTGAGACCCTGTCTCTACATAAAACACACAATAGGGCTGGGGATGTGGCTCAGTGGTCGAGTGCCCCTGAGTTCAATCTCCAGTACCAAAAAAAAAGAAATTAAAAATTGCCCAAATCATCTTGAATATATATTTGGTATTTAAGCTTTAATTTTTTTTGTGTGTGTGTGAGATTCTGGGGCTTGAACCCAGGGCCTTGTGCACTCGGCTATATCCCAGCCCTTTTTAAATTTTTTTTTTTAGTTGTAGATAGATAAAATGTCTTTATTTTTTATTGCTTTGTATGTGGTGCTGAGGATTGAACCCAGGGCCTCACACATGCGAGGCAAGCGCTCTACCGCTGAGCTACAATCCCAGCCCCTAAATTTTTATTTTGAGACAGTCTCAGTAAATTGTTCAGGATGGCCTAGAATTTAGTCCTCTTCCCTAAGCTTCCCAAGTAGCTGGGATTACCTGTGTACCTTATCTTTTTGCAAGGGTGCTTTATCTTTTTGATAAAAACAACTATGTGTCCTTTTTTTGTTTTTACAGAAATGGGTTCCTATCTCACTTATTACCTCTAGCACCTTTGAAAATAAACTTTTTTTAAAAGAAACATTTAATAACGCTAGGCTTGATTTTTTTTTTTTAAATGGTTGTCATAGGGTGTATAGGAACAAGGTTTTATATTATTTATGGGTTGAGTTCTGTTTGTTCTTACAAATGGAGGAATCTTAAAAATACCCAAGAATGAGGAGGAGTCAGTTGATATAAGAAATTTGAGGACTGATATTTATATCGTTCCCTGTGATTTTTGTCTTTTACCACAGAGAGTGAACTGAATAAGTGGACACCAGACTAAATTAGGGGAGAACAAATTCTCCTAGGTTGAGGTGACTTAGCTCATGCAGGATTAATCAAAGTTTATCATTAAATTTTAATTTATTTTAATTTAAAATTTAATGATAAACTTTTCCTCCAAGAAACTAATCCTGACACCCCAGCAGAAACATTGGGTGAATGGGATTTCAGTCACAAAACAGTTATTATCAAGACCTTTGACATGATTGCAGAAACAGGGTAAGTTACACTCTTGAGCTCCTTGCTTGTTTTGAAGCTTTGCCTTATGCCTTTTTTCTTCCATTTTTTAAATTGATGCATTATAATTATACATAATGGAGGGAATTGTTTTTACATACTCATACATGCACACAGTATAACAATATAATTTGGACAGTATCATTTCCTTTCCCTACTCTCCTCCCTCCCCCGCCCCTTTCCTTTACTCTGTTCTACTTTGATTTTCAAGAGTTCCCTTTGCCCCACCCTCACCATCTTTTTTTCCCCTTCCACATATGTGAAAAATTCTTATATTTTCTTGTTCAATGTACTTAAGTGGCCTCAGAAATTTTACTGATTCAGGGACTGTTACCTCATTTCATCCTTCCTTGAAGAGTTGCTTGGCACAAACTTGCCTCTTTACCCAACAATTCATAAACTTTGCATTTACCTTTTTTTTTTTTTTTGGTACTGGAGATTGAAGTCAGGGGCACTCGACCCCTGAGCCACATCCCCGGCCCTATTTTGTGTTTTATGTAGAGACAGGGTCTCACTGAGTTGCTAGTGCCTCGCCGTTGCTGAGGCTGGCTTTGAACTAGCGATTCTCCTGTCTCAGCCTCCCTAAGTGCTGGGATTACAGGCTTGAGCCACTGCACCTGGCTTGCATTTACCTTTTTTTTGGTACTGGAGATTGAACTCCGGGGCACTTGACCACTGAGCCACATCCCCAGCCCTGTTTTGTGTTTTATGTAGAGACAAGGTCTCACTGAGTTGCTTAGCGCCTCGCCATTGCTGAGGCTGGCTTTGAGCTCACGATTCTCCTGTCTCAGCCTCCCTAAGTGCTGGGATTACAGGCTTGCGCCACCGGGCCCGGCTGCATTTACCTTTTTTTAATGGTGTTATGATTAATGTGTGAATGTCAGATACATCATTATTCAGGGTCTTCTTTCCTCTCCCTAGAATAATTTATAAACAAAATTTACTTCTGCACAGGATGTGTAGTGCAGATATTTTTGAGCACGAGGTCTTTTTGTGTTCTTTTTCTTTTCTTTTTTAAATATTTTTTTAGTTGTTGATGGATCTTTATTTTATTATTTATATGTGGTGCTGAGGATCGAACCCAGTGCCTCACACATGGTAGGCAAGTGCTCTACCACTGAGCTACCGCCCCAGCCCTGTTCTTTTTCTTTTAAAATGTAGGGAATTTAATAGTATGCTATGGCAGTGTGTAATTGTAGTATTTTGATGGATGAATGGAAATATCCTGAAAATTAGGCTATTCATGGATGTTTAGTAGCTTTATGACTGATTTTTTTTAAAATTTTTTTTAATATTTATTTTTTGGTTGCAGATGGACAGAATATCTTTATTTTATTTTTATGTGGTGCTGAGGATCGAACCCAGTGCCTCATGTGTGCTAGGCGAGCATGCTACCACCGCGCCAGAACCCCAGCCCTTATGACTGATTTTTTAATGGGACTGGATAGTAGATTGAACTCATGAAGTAGCATGTGGGACAACACATTCTGTTTCAGACTTTTATGGTGTGTTATTTTCTTCCAAATATAAAGCTTCTAGATGATAGTGTCATATTCTGAACACTATCCTCTCATTAAGCTGCACAATGTTTTTCTTCGACACTTACTACGTAGTTACTCAATGTCAGAAATACATACTTGAATATAGTAAAGTCTATGTACTGATTATTTGTGGATGGAACAGAATTACCTGTAAAGTGGTCTTGCAAGTTTGTTTGTTTTTTTTTGGTACTGGAGATTGAACTCAGGGGCACTGAGCCACATCCCCAGCCCTATTTTGTGTTTTATGTACAGACAGGGTCTCACTGAGTTGCTTAGCGCCTCATGGTTGGCTTTGAACTCGTGATTCTCCTGTCTCAGCCTCTGTAAGTGCTGGGATTACAGGCTTGCGCCACTGTGCCCGGCTGCGAGTTTTTATATTAGATATTTTGAGTGAATTTATATTTTGTAAATATTACTTATATTACTTTGCAGGAAAAATGGGTTTTATTTTTAAGCAAATGTACTTTGAGGCAGAAAATTTGGGTGACAGAACAATTTTGCCTTGAATCATTTACAACTTTTTTTTTTGGTGGTGCTGGGGTTTGAACTCCGAGACGTTTGAATAATAGGCAAGTGCCCTGCTACTGAACTGTATTTCCTGCTCCTTTCCTTTGAATTATAAGGTCAGATTTATTGAAGTTTAATACACATCAGATAGTACAATTTGTCCTTATTAGGTGTAAAGGTCTGTGAATTTTTATAAACTTATACAGTCATTTAACCAGCGCTAATGAAAGTGTCTTTGTGCCTTTTGTGGTCAGTCCCTTCCCTTTACTCTCAGTCTTTGGTAAACACTGTGTTTTCTGTCCCTGTTGTTTTTGCCTTTTCCAGAATGCCATCTAAATGGAATTATAAAGTATGGTGCCTTCTGTGTTTGACTTCATTCACTTAATGCGTTTAAAAATCACTTATATAGGGGGCTGGGATTGTGGCGCAGTGGTAGCGTGCTCACCTAGCACGCGTGAGGCACTGGTTTCGATCCTCAGCACCACATAAAAACAAAGATATTCTGTCCACCTACAACTAAAAAAATAAATAAATATTTAAAAAAAATCACTTATAGGGGCTGGGGATGTAGCTCAGTGGTAGAGCACTTGCGTATTAGCATGTGCAAGGTCTTGGCATTTGATCCCCAGTACCACCACCAAAAAGAAAATAAACAAAACACTAATGTTATTGTATTGTGTAAGTAGTTCATTCCTTTTCATTGCTAAGCAATATTCCATTGTAGGGAAGAATTACAATTTGTTTATCCATTCATCAGTTGATAGATTTCTGGAGTACGCGATTAGGAGAGGTTTGTGAGTAGCTTCTACAAAGTCTTTTTTTCTTACTCATTTTTCAGTCTACCAGGCTGCCATGACACAGTTTCTTCACATTCTGGTTCTGATAGAGTGAAGCTTTCTTCTGCACTCTTTTTTTTTTTTTTTTTTTTAAATATTTTTTTAGTTGTTGATGGACCTTTATTTTATTCATTTATTTATATGTGGTGCTGAGAATCGAACCCAGGGCCTCACACATGCAAGGCAAGTGCTCTACCACTGAGCCACAACCCCAGCCCTCTTCTGCACTCTTAAGGCAGAGGTGCAGGCTATAAAACTTCAGCTGCAGCATAGAATAGACTCCACAGCCACAGAAAATCATCTGGCTCCTTTTGTTTTGGTGTTACTTTGTATAAGAGCCGAATATTTTGCTACTTACCCCTCAATTGTCTGTGTAAGTAGTAGATTTTCTGAATCTAACAAGGGCTTAGGAGCATCTGCCATATTTTGCTTTCCCTTTACGTTGACAATAAATATTTCTAGCAGCAGGATTATTGAATCACATGGTATAACGTATGTTTAACTTTATAGTAACTGACAAACTCTTTTCCAAATGGTGGTATCATTTTGCCTTCCCACAAAAAAGTTCCAGTTATTTTGCATCCTTGTCAGCATTTGGTTTTGTCCAGTTTTTTGATTTTTAGCTATTCTAATAGAGGTGATTGATGTCTCAGTGATTATATGTAACAACCCCATAGCTAACATTGTAACTCGATCATGAAAATCTGAAAGCTTTGCCTTTCAGAAACAGGAGAATTGAGTCCTAGTCTCAATAGTTTTAATTCAACATAGTGCTGCAAAGTATTGGGAATCCTCATCAGATCCATTAGAAAAGAAAAAAATGAAAGGCATTAATACTTGAAAGGGAGAAATTAAATTTTCTTTGTAGATAATGTGATATGTATTTAATTTACTTATTTACTTACTTTTTTTTTTGTGGTGTTGGGGACAAATAACATGATATAATATATAGAAAACCCTAAAGAATTTACAAAAACTGTTAGAATTAATAAATGAATTCAGTAAAGTTGTAGTATACAAATCAATATACAAAAATCAATTACATTTCCATATATTAATAACAGCTATCTGAAAAAAAAACTAAGAAAGTAGTCCATTTATAACAGCATTAAAAAGAATAAAATACTTAGGAATAAATTTAACCAACAAATGAAATATCTGTATACTAAAAACCATAAAGCATGTATGAAAATTACTGAAGAAGATACAATAAATGGAAAGAGCTTATGTTCATGACTTAGAAGAATTCATAATGTTGTTTAAATGTCAGTACTTCCTAAAACCATCTACAAATTTAGTGTGATCATTATCAAAATTCTAATGGCGGGCTGGGATTGTAGCTCAGCGGTAGAGCGCTTGCCTCGCATGCGTGAGGCCCTGGGTTCGATCCTCAGCACCACATACAAAGCAATAATAAAAGACATTATGTCCATCTACAGCTAAAAAAAATTAAAAAAAAATTCTAATGGCATTTTTCACAAAAACAATCTTAAAATTTTTATGAAATCACAAAAGACTCTGAATAGCTAAAGCTGTCCTGAGTAAGAACGAAATTGGAGGCATCATGCAACCTGATTTCAAACTATATTATAAAGCTGGAGTAATCAAAACTGTATGTTGCTGGCATAAAAATAGACTTAGAAGCCAGATGTGGCAATGCACTCTTGTAATCCTTGCTAATTGTAAAACTGAGGCAGGAGGATCATGAGTTCAAGGTCAGCCTGGGCAATTTAGTGAAACCCCATCTAAACAAAGCAAACAAAACAAAACAAAAATGACACTAAAACACCAGATATCGACCAATGGAATATAATGGAGAGCCCCAAAACACACCTCCATGTATAGAGCCAACTAATTTTTGATATACAGTGGGGAATGGACAATGGGGAAAGGATAGTTTCTTCAATAAATGATGTTGGGAAAACTATGCCCACATGCAAAATAGTGAAATTGAACTCTTACACCAAACACAAAAAATAACTTGATGTGGATTAAGGGTTTCATTAAATGTAAGAACTGAAATTGTAAATTTCTTAGAAGAAAACAGGGAAAAAGCTCCAACATTAGTCTTGGCAGTATTTTTTGTATATGACACCAAAAGCACAGGTAACAGAAGCAAGAATAAACAAGAACAACATCATAAAACTTATTTGAACTAGAAAATATTTGCACACTGTGTGTCTGATAAGGGGTTGGTTAGTATTCATATTATATAAAGAACTCATATAACTAAATAGAAAGCAAAAACAACAAAACAACCTAATTTAAAAATGGGAAAAGGACCCCAAATATTTTTCCAAAGAAAACATGTAAATGGAAATATGAAATGGAAAAATATGAAAAGGTACTCAACATGACTAAGCAGGGAAATGTACATTGAAACTACAATGAAATCCTAACTTGTACCTCTGTGGTTGGTGATTAAAAAGACGAGATAAATGTTGGCAAGATATGGAGAACAGGGAAGCCTTGTATATTAGTATCCTTGTATATATGGTGGGAATGTGAATTAGTACAGCCATTCTGGAAAGTGGTATGCAGATTTTTCAAAAAATTAAAGATAGGACAATCATATGATTCAGCAGTCCCACTTTTGGGTATATATCCTACTTTTGGGTATACATGTGGTAAATGAGTATTTCAGAGAGATCAGCATTATTTGCAATAGCTAAGTATAAATGTCCATTAATGGATGAGTAAAGAAAATGTATAAATGTGTACAAAGGAATATTATTCAATTATAAAAAAGGAAATCCTATTGTTTGGAACAATGCATGTGAACCTGGAGAACATTATATTAAGGGAAATAAGTAAGACACAGTATTGTATGGTTTCACTTGTATGTGGAATTCAAAAAATTCAAAACTCAGAAGCTGAGAATAGAATGGTGGTTGTCAGAGGCTGGTGGGGGTGATATTGGTCAAAGGACACAAACTTAATTATCAGATGAATCAGTCGTGGGGATCTAATGTATTAGATCATGACTACAGGACTGAAATTCATAACAAATATTTTAAATTGGCTATAAGAGAGTACATCTTAAGTAGATTTCTACCCACCGCTCAGTACCAAAGGTAACTATGTGAGGTGATGGAGGTGTTAATAGTTGAATTTTGATAGACATTTCTAGTCTATATCAAATCATATTGATATACATTTTTGTTGTGCTAGGGATTGAACCCAGGTACTCAGACATGCCAGGTGAGTGCTCTACCACTGAGCTACAGACCCCAGCCCAATGTTGATATACTTTAAAATTGTGTAATACACTTCAAATATATTTAATTTTTATTTGTCATTTACATCTAGTAAAGCTAATAAAATAGTCCCAAATTGCCTGCAAGCCACAAATGAGCTGGCTTCTAGCCTTGATGTCATCCCCTGCGATACTACTACTACTGCTACTACTACTTTTTTTTCCTTTGATATTGGCAGTTGAACCCAGAGGTGCTTTACTACTGAATCATATTCCCAGATCGTTTTTTCTTTTGAGACAGGGTCCCACTAAGTTGTTGAGATTGGCTTTGAACTTGCCATCCTCCTGCCTCAGTCTCCTTTGCTGGGATTACGGGCATGTGCCTCTGTGCTCAGAATCCTGCTGTTCCCATTAGACCCTACTTCTTGAAGTTTCCACCACCTTCCACTAAGACTAGGCTAAGAACCAAGCTTTTAATGCATGGCTTTTAAGAGACATTTAAGACCCCAACTACAGCACCATCCATCTTCTCTGAAACAAAGAAAGAAGGACACAGAGAAAAGCCCATTAAATGATAAAACAAAAGTAAAGTCTGTCATGCTGAGATTAACCAGGTTTCCTTGTTTGAGCACTCAACTATGGACTTTCAACCTTGAAGGATATACACCTAGGAAGATGCATTACTGATGAAAAGCTGAAAATTGTTCTTTGGAGTTGTAGAATTGTGAAATCTGTGCCTTACCAAAGGTTCCCTGGAGGACAGCTGCAGTGCAAGTGCAGGGACAGACCCATGCATTTAGAGAAATGAACATAAAACTGAGCAAGGATCATCTTGATAGCTTTTCCAGGAGAGGAACCATGCAGTTGCAGAGCAGATAATAATGCACATTCATCTAAATTCTATTCTTCAAAATGAAAGTCAACCATCACAAAAAGGCAACATCTTGATTGAAGCCTTTGTATTGTGTATGGATGTTCCTAGAAAATGCTTGACAGAACTTTCAGAGGTCACCGCTTGGGATCAGTGGTCACATTACTTGAATTTACCATTTGAAAAATGCACTTTCTTAAAGGAAAACTCCACAATATTTTGAGAGGACTTTTTATGTTTGGGAGGACATACTGTTGTATTTGAGATGATCTTATCAAGAAAAAAAAATTACCAAAACTCAAGTTAAAAGGAAAGTCTGAAAAATACCTAAAGGAGAAATAAACTGTGAAAGTGACTGATACGCCCCAAATTTTCAAAATCACCTATTGTTCTAATGAAGCACTATAGAACAAAAGGGATACAATGGCAAGGATGTGGAGAAAAAGGTATATTCACACATTACCAGTGGGACTACAAATTGGTGCAACCACTCTGCAAAGCTGTATGGAGATTCCTCAGAAAACTTGAAATGAAACCATCACTTGATCCAGCTATTCCACTCCTCAGTATATATCCAGTGGATTTAAGATCAGCATACTACAGAGACACAGTCACATCAATGTTTACAGCAGCTCAATTCAAAATAGCTAAGCTATGGAACCAACCTAAATGCCCTTCAACAGATGAATGGATAAGAAAAACATGACATATGTACACAATGGCATATTATCCAGCCATAAAGAAGAGTGACTTTATATTTGCCAGCAAATTGGTGGATCTGGAGATTATCATGCTAATTGAAATAAGCCAGTCTCAAAAAGCCAAAGTCTCAAATATTTTCTCTAATATGTGGAAGCCAACCCATAATAAGGGGGGACTATGAGGGGAAGAATAGAAGTTCAGTAGATTTGACAATGGAGAATAGAGGGAAGAGAGGGGGGATAAGCAAAGGAAATCCAGTGGAATGAATCTGACATAATTTTCCCATGTACATGTATGAAACAATACAGTGAATCCCACTACCATGTACATC
>PVHX01027636.1:0-19129 GCA_004024805.1 Geosciurus inauris | reverse complement strand
GCAACCCCCCCCCCCGCCCCCGCAAATGGCGCATCCTCTCTCAGGATGCTTTCCATTTTCCAAAATGTGGGGATGGAACAAGGTATATCTCCTCCAGTTTTCACTATAAGACAACACAGGCGGGGGCATATCACTCTCTAGCCACAGTTCTGCTCTTCGAGCAGACAATTTGCTGTCTGCCCTCATCTCACTCCCAAGAATCTTGAGAAGCAATGACGTCATCACCAATTTGCAGGATTATGGCTTCTGGCGGCCAGAAGGCGGCATCGTGGGATCATGGGATCCTCAGGACTTTAGCCCTGGGGACAAGCCCAAAAGGTGGGTCGTTAGTGCATCGGGAGTCACATGCAAAGGGCTGAAACTCACCACTGTTGCTAACAGCTTTGCTTGCGAAATTGTCTTTCATGGCCTGGGCAGTTTCTTATCTGGGATTTGGGGGCCTGGGAAACTGTAAAGCCGTTTTTGCTGGTTGTGTGGGTCGCTCGCCACCTGCTGGTCATTTCTCAAACTTCATCAGGAACCAAAAAAATTCTATAATTGGAACCACAGTATTAATTCTATTAATTAGACTCCACACAATTCAGATCAACCATAGAACACTAGGCCACCCGTGTCACATTCCCTGGGGTACCCACATTAGAGAGTTATCTGAGATATCTGAGGTGCTTCTGATTTGAAAATTCTGAAACTTCACCCCAGATCTGCCAAATTAGAATCTGGAGAATCTGCTCTTTTAACAGGCCGCTTAGTAACACTTTTACACCTGATGATGGGGCACTGCACAGCAGCCGATGAGCAGTTCTCTATCTAGAGGTATTAGAAGTGATAAGACACAGTTTCCACTCTCCAGACCCATGAAGAACGAATCTCTTGTTAAGAAGCTACACTAGTCCAGTAAGGCTCAGGGGATGCCCTTTTGACTTTGAGGGAGGAGAAGATGGGCAAGTTGATACAGAGATAGCCTTTGATGCTGGCCTTGATAAATTGTCAGAAACTTGCATGGGGAAGAAAAGGACCATGTGAACAGCCTGCCCAGCACTGGGCCTTTGACTTCCTTGGCTTTCACAACTCCAGTAACCTTGATCTCCATTGTAGTAGGCACTCCTTTTGAGGCTACATCTTAGACTTTGTCTTCATTCAGAACAGTTGCACCTTGGAAGGTTTGACCAATTTCACCCATAAATCTCTAATTTATAAAATATCTTTCCATCCTAAGAAAAGAAAGTCAAGCTAGGAGTGGTGGGGCATGCCTGTAACCCCAGCTGCTTGGGAGGCTGAGGCAGGAGGATCACAAGTTCAGAGCCAGCTTCAGCAATTTATCAAGACCCTAAGCAACTTAGTGACCCTGTCTCAAAAAAAATTATAAAAAAGGCTGAGGTTGTGGCTCACTGGTTAAGCACCCATAGGTTCAATCCCTGGTACCAAAAGAAAAGAAAGTCAACCTACACCTTGATCGCACACCCACTTTCACCCTCAACCAAATTCCTAGGTGTGTAATACTCTTATTTCTCGCTTACCCCTCTTGGGTTTGCCCTCCACTGAAGGACCTCATTGCAATGGTTAATTTCATATGACAACTTGAATGGACAACAGATTCCCCAGGTATTTGGTTATGTATTACTATGACTATGTCTCTGGAGGTGTTTCTGGGTGAGATTAATATTTGAATTAGTGAACTGAGTAAAGCAGATAGCTCAATGTGGGTGGACATTATCCAACCTATTGAAGGCCTTAATAGAATAAAAAAGAATGAGTAAGGTGAATTTTCTCTTACCTGGCTGTCTTTGTGCCAAGACAGGAGACTTCTCCTGCCTTTGGAGTCATACTTAGGCTGGAGCCATACCCTGGGTCTCCAGTTTGCTGACTGCAAAACGTGAGACCAAATGAACCAGCTCCTGTATATACTAAATCTCTGTCTACCTACCTATCTACTACTACCTAAACACTACTTACCTACCTCATCTCCTATAGGCTCTGATTCTCAGACTATTACACCCATTAATACAGCACTTTGCTAAATGTAACAGATGCTTCAGGTCTTACCTTATTTGATTGCTTCAGTGTATTTGGCACCACTGGGGACTCAACTGGTTGTTTTCTCCTCTATCAGTTACATAGTTCTCATCCTTTAATTTTCTCAGAACTCAGATTTTAGTTTTCTGTCATGAATGGAAAGCCTCCCAACCCCAATGACACATGCTGCCCTTAAGTTTTAGCTCCCGCCTCCTTTGCGGATGACTCTCAAATTCTTATTTCTAGCCTAGCCCTCTCTCTGGGATCTGAAACTTGTGTGACCAACATTGCTACTAGAATGTTCCATGTGTCATATTTAAAATCAGGCTCATCATTCTTACTCCTTCAAATCTTTCCTTCCTCTTGTGTTCTGTATTTCTGGGTTTAGCATCATCCACCCACAGGCTCCACTCAAAATCCTGGGAGTCATTTATTCTATACTCTCACCTCTCCTACCCACTTCATTATCACTAAGTCTTAGCAGATAAATACATATGAACATTTAGCTGTATATGTACATATACAATATGTGTATGTGTAATGTATGTATAATGTATATATAATGTGTACAATGTAAAATGAGTATTATTATTGGCCCCCCATATCCATAGGCTCTGGATTCTTGGATTCAACCAACTGCAGATTGAAAATATTTTTAAAAATATCTCTGTCCTTAATATGTATGGACATATGTCATTATTCCATAAACAATACAACAGTTAAATACATATCATTTGCATTATATTAGGTATTATAAGTAATCTAGAGATGATTTAAGGAAAACAGGAGGATGTGCATAGCTGTTATGTAAATGCTATCCCATTTTCCATAAGGGTCTTGAGAATCTGTGGATTTTGGTCCTGGAACAAGTCCTCTGAATATGGAAGGAAGGACTGTCTAAATCCCTTCCCTCCTATCTATCACAAATTCCATTGCTTTATTTCAATATTCTCCCAACTGCATGACCTGTTTCCAGGTTCTTCCTCCTGCAATACTTTCTCCTTGCTGCAACCAGAAACATGTAATTAAATGACATGGTCACACATATAAAGGCATCAAAGTACAAAGAATGTTGCTTTATATTATGTCCCAGGCAAAGTCATCTTTTAATACATAGTGTATGTTTCCTCTACTGAAACCTTTCAGTAGCTCCCATTGTTCTTAGGATAAGAACCCAGTGCCCCCAAAGCTCCCTAAAAGCCTAGATTAACCTTTTTCTGGCTGGGGTCTAGAATAAGGCAAAGATTCCACAAATGCTCAAAGGAGTGAATAAACTTGAAAGAACTAAAGCAGTTTAAATGACAGAGGCGTAAGCATCTATGACACTGTAAGCGGTGTGCCAAACACTTTTTAAATTAATTGAATGGACTCAGCAAGACTATCTTCCTCTTCCTTTCATGTCTGTAGCCTTGTTCGTCACCTGACATGGTTTCTGTAGCATCACCAGTGATCTTTTTATGTATCTTTCTAGCTCCAGGTCTCCACTCCAAAGAACACACTTAATAAATAGCTGGCACTTAATAAATGTTGAGTGTGTTTGATATTGATGTTATCACACAATCCTTTATGAATATTTCCACCAATGTGTGAGAAAGGACTCAGTAAGAGGAGTGGGGACCATGTGTTAGTGATGCTGAAGGGCTGTGTTGGTGGTGCAGGGCTATAGGAAGCCTTGAATGACAGATGGATGATTTGAGTGATGGGCTGAGAGATTTTTAAGTAGAGAGGTAACACGTGTCCATGGAAGATAAACCTGGAGCCATGGAAGGTGAATCGTAGGGATAGGCTGCTTTAAGCGCCTTTCCTAATCATGAGCTGGCTCTGCCTAGGCAGCGTGCTTCATTTACTTCTTCAACAGATGCTAGAATGTACATCTCGGGAGGCAGAGACTATCTCCATTTCAATGACAATGGTTTTTAATGTTCAGAACCACATGGTAGGAGTTCAGTAAACATTACTGTATGAAAAATTATGATTTATTTATTATATGCCAAGCATTTGACAGGTTCCAGGAGGTGATAAGATTTAAAAAAGCATCCTGTCCCTGTTTTCAGGGAGTTCACATCCTTTTTGGAAGAGGGCTAGCCAAAAGGCAATTCTGAATGCAAAACCAGAACAACAACAGAGTGCTGAGGGAGATCTAAGGAAGGGACATCTGATTGTCCCTGGGGAAGATAGGCGAGGAAATTCAGAGGAACAAGAAAAGAAAAAGAGCTCCCACACTGAAGTCTCAAAGTTATTCATTAGAAATAATATATAAACCTTGGATCACTTGGTGAAGAGTTACACAAAATCTCTCTGAGGCTCAGGCTACGCTTCCTATGCAAGAAATTCTCACGGCTTTCCCCCCCTGGCATCTTGTTCTTTCTCCAGCCATCACCACCAGCCCTGGTGCCCTCCCACAGCACTTGGCCTCTGCCAGGCCTAATACATACCCACCCAGAGGCCATTGCTGCTTCCATCCCATCCTTCTAAGACTTCATGCTAGGTGTGGACAGGGTACTCTCCTTTTTGGTTCATAAATTTCCAGGTGGGGATGAGGAGGGAGATCCAAATTTGAGGAGTCTCAGGCTTGTAAAACGTTGAGGTGCTCCTTAAGGAAAGGAATAAAAGTATCTAAATATTAAATCAAGTAGAGAAATGAATATTTCCTTAGAACAGAAATCCAAGGAAATCACATATTGTTAAAAGCTGGAAAAATGCCACAATTAGTGGGTTGTATTGTAAACTTCTGTAGTAACTTTTTCTGTATCTTTTGGGGCCTACTCTTAGGTCATCTCATGATTTTTACTCACATTATCTTTAGAGAAGGAAAGGTTGAATTTTTTTTCAGTAACATTTGATTGAAATTTATTTTTTGTTATTGATAGTTTGGATGTGTAAGGAATATCAATTCATATACACATATGCTGATTATTGGTAGAATTACTGTAGATGTGTGCCACACAAATCCAAGGGATTCTGATAAATTTATTTCATATAGTTGTCATCAAAAAAGAACAAAAATCAGCATGCTTAAAATTTTTCATGCTTTATTATCAAGTTTATTGCTGACAAGGAAATTCTGTTTTGCCCAGGGACTGAAGAGACAGATGTGGGGGAATATGCTCTTAAGACTTGGGGACCACACAGTGGACAATGGATGTGCTCCTGGAACCCTTTCCTTTACCTAGACAACCAGCAATCACTCAACCCTCTAGAGACTGCAAGCGACATAATCAACTCCAGCAGATGCACACCAATTGTATCCATATCCTTATCCAGTTTAACTCTCTGACTTTGGCATATTTTACAAAAATAGATGAACATCCATAAGCAGGTAAGCTCATATCTAGGGTCTCTCCAAACACTTTTGAGACCATGTAGATGTGGGCCCCTAAAGTTTTACCTTTGTTAGGTCCATTACAAATCTGTCACTGGTACCTAGGGAGTTAAGTGGCTAAAACATATTGAATGAATGAATGAGTGGATTTGCACTAAGATGACTTGTGTGACTTTGGATACATCACTGAACTTCTCAGAGTTTATTTCCTCCTTTTCAAAATGAGAATAACATCTCTATCTTATCTAGATATCTTATCTATGAAATAGATTTCTTATTTATCATCTTACACATGAAAAAATTCTATACCTGGGCTGGGGTCATAGCTCAGTGGTAGAGTGCTTGCCTAGCATGTGTGAGCCACTGGTTTTGATTCTTAGCACCACATATAAACAAACAAACAAACAAACAAATAAATAAAAAATAAAGGTCCATTGACAACTAAAAACCATTTTTAAAAATTATATAAATCCTGAAGTAAAAGAAAAGTAGAAAAACATTTTAGAACTAAGACATATAAATGAAGGTCTCCTCCTTTAACTTAATATCCCAATGAGTCCCAGTTCTACCCAGATCTTCACAATGGTGAGTTTGGAGAACAGTGACTGAAATGGATCTCTCTGGTCCTTCTGGAGGAGAGATGGAGCCTTCACTGAGAATGGTATTGTCTTCATCTGCTTAGCATAAGCCTATGAGGCATCTTTGATATGCATCTCATATCTAAGTTGACTCTTTTCTTCAAACTTCTAAATTTTTCTCAAATCCATCCCATTTTCTTCATCGGCACTATCAGTGCTACTTTAGTTCAAGCTACTGTTGCCATTTCCCACTGGGAAAAGAGCAATCACTCTTAAATGCTCTTGCTACCACTCTACTTTCCATGCTGCAGCCAGAGTGGTTTTGTCAAAAGGCTGATCTCATAAAGCCATCCTGATTACACATTTCAATGGCTTCCTGAATCTTTCCAGGTAAAGATTAAACTCCCTTACCACGTCTACAAGGCCTTGAATGGTCTTGTTCTTCCTAGCTCTGCAGGCACATCTTCAACTGTGTTCCTCATTATTTCTACTATGTGACCTTGGATCAGGCTGCTCCTCTTGCCTGGAAGCTTTCAGAAGATTCCAGGATCTTCCTTTTCTCTTTCATCTAGTTATTTTCTACTTCATATCCTTAGACTGAAGAAACTTCCTGGGTAAACTTCTTAGAGAATCATATACATCTCTTTTGTGGCATTTGTTATGATTATAAATTCGAATGTATTCCTGTAATTCAATTAATGTCCATTACCTAAAAAGAGAATACGCTGAGGAAGACAGCTGCATCTCTGCAAACTAAATCAATTCCTGCCTTGAGCAAGAGCTGAATAAATATTTTTAGGTTGCATGGATGTATCTCACTCACTTGTAGTCCTATGAGTATCTCCTTCACCTTAGAGTTCAGCCAGTTGTTTCCTCTGGTGAGAAAGACACAGAGGACTTAGAGAAAAAGTTCATACCCAAGGTCAGGTCTGTGTCTTACCAAGAAACTGAGCATGGGCTGTGTGCCTCCCTCTATGCTCTCCAGAAGGTCTGCCAGATGGATGATGATTGCAATCACCAAGACCCAGGATTTCAAATGGTGAAACCTGCTAAGGCCCTCAGGGACCCAGTGGTCTCTGAGTAGACAGGGGTATTTATGCCTCCCTCTCTACTAAGCAGTTGGCTTTCTCTTGAGAGCCAGAGGGAGAATGTAATGGGACTTTCCCCAGCCCTGACCTCACCATCTCATGTCTTTTTCTTCCTGTCTCACAAGACCATGAGGAGTCACAAGACTCCCTGACCATACGGTGAGAATCTTAAAATCTTATCTCATTGAACTATAGAAAAAAATCAATAAGATAACCTCTGCAGTGGGCCTGGTTCTGAATAAATATCTAGGTGTGAAATGTACATTTGTCTCATTCGCTTTCCATAAAGAATGAAAAAGAATGGGATGGCTCATTTATGTCTAATGAGAAAAGTGGTGTGGCTCTGGGCAAATTCTCTAGGCAAACTACTTTTTCATCACAACTTTCCTTCCTTTCATATATTCAAATAGAAAAATATAGATATGACACTTAAAATATCACTTCTAATCCCTTATGCTAGATAAAATTGCTCTTTCTATGCTCATTTAATTTTTTGTGTATACTTCTTGATATACTTATATAACAGGTAATACAAGGCTTTTTATCTTTTGTCAGTGGCTAACTTAACTTTGTGTATTTTAAGAGATCATACTTTTTAAGATCTTAAAAATTTTTGTGTCTGCATCTATTATATAAGATAACTAATTCATTATTCTCCTATTTCAGAATATTTCACTTCTCCCCATACTTTTTGGGGTAGTATCACCCTAAACACTTTGGTCCTCATTTTTCTACATTTCTGCTTAAACTACCAAGGCTTGGATGCTTACTGTGCATAAAGCTCTGTGTTTAGTTTTGGAAATTTAGAAATATTAAGGTTTATTTTCTGGCCTGAGAGTTCTTGTTCTTGGAGAGGAGACAGAAGAGTGAAAACAAGACTGCAAGACAGCGTGAGCTTATGGAGGAAATGTCCAGGTGCTTTCTGAGCTCAGGAGAATGACCACTTCTGACAAATGGCGGTGAGCCAGAGAAAGCTTCTCAGAAGAGAAGGTATCTGGGTTGATGAATTCAGTACCGTGTTAGTTAGCATTATGTCATTGTAGCAAAACACCTGAGATCATCAACTTAGAAAGGAGAGGTTGATTTTGGCTCACAGTTTTGGAAGTTTCAGTTCATGGTTGATTGACCCCACTGCTTTTGGTCCTATGGTGACACAGCACCTCGTAGCAATAGGGAGTGGTGGGGAAGGCTGTCATCTCAAGGCAACCAGGAAGCAAAAGAGAAAAAGAGGAGGTGCCAGTCTTCCAATAACCTCTTCAAGTGCACACCTCCAATGATCTAACCTTCTTCCACTAGGCTCCGCCTCCTCAAGGTTCTTCCACTTCCTAATGACACCAAGGGCTGAGGATCAACCATTCAACCCACGGCCTATGGATACTTATCCAAACCACAGGTACCAACCCTTACTTCCAAGTCTTGTCACCAGAGCAGCCTTTGATCTTGGATTTTCCTTCAGACCAACACTTACCTTCTCTACTTGGATTCCATGTCTCAGCCAGGGGCTGAGCTTGCTTTGTCCCTACATGTGTTCAGTTCCTGAGTGATGTTGTGGGCCTGCCCTCTGAGGCATCCAGTTTCAACACTACTGTGGCTTTGCTACAGTTACAGTCAGTTACAGGGGAATGTTTAGCAACCTGCCAACCCTACTATACCAAGCAAACAGCTGATTACCATGATGCAAAGAGTCAGTGTGACTGATATCAAACTACCCACATGATGTCGCTAAAGACACGTTTGGCAAGAGATGGGCAGTAGCTTCTTATTATGCAATATTTTTACTAAACCAATTCAAAGGGCATAAATAACCCTAAGAACATAAGTAGTCATAAAATGTAGTAAAATAATTAGAAAGTAATAGATTTTTGAGTATTTATTATGTTTCTTTTTAATAAAATTTACTCAATTGCAAGTTTGCATAATTTGGTTTTTAATCATGCTTGTGTTTAGCAACAAGCTTGCAAAATAGTTGAAAAATCATCTCACGAGAGTTTGCATGAGCTGCCTTGAGCCTATGTTTGGCTATAGTGAACCAGCTACATGAACTGGTCTTGCTCACCTCTCTGGACTTGGCCCACACAATCTCCCCTTCTGCAGCCACAAGTGGCCTACATGCATTCCTGGGAAGAGTTCCACTTATTCACATTCTAGAGATCTTGTACAGGAATTCCTTCTATCAGAAATCCTCTTCCCCCAAATCTTTGCATTTGAAGTCTTCTCGTAATTCACTTCTCAGCTTGTCGCTTACCTCAGTCAAGAGGTCTTCCCTTGCATCAAAATTAAACCAGTCTTCACCACACAGTCTCTTCCAATACTTCTTAAAATTTTATTTCTTCTTTGTCATTATCAGTACTGAGTTTGTTTTACCTTTTTGATTTTCTTTTTGATCTGTGTGTTTACTGTTCATGTTTCCTAATAGAACATGAAATCGATAATTTCAGTGATCTTGACTGCCCTGCTCATCAGTGTCTAGAACAGTGCCAGGCAAATATATGCTCAACAAATATTTGTTGGAGGAGGGAGTGCATGAATGACAACATTTGGTGATCTCACTCTGACGCTGCCAATAAGGGATGCTAATGTAATGGCTGCAGAGGCTTCAGGTTGTACTTACATATTATTTCATTTAACATAACTTGGATTAAATACACTTGATTTATAATTTATTTTATTATGACCCCCATGTAATGTCCAATTTCTGCTCAGAATTCCTGGAAGAGCCAGCTCTAAATCTCATTCTAATAGAAACCATGACTTCATACTTTAATTGCATTTAGTTTGTGTAGGCATTGGTTGATAGTGACCTTCAGATTTCTGGGTTGTTCCTGTGAGAAAGAAGCCTAGATAGAAGGATGCTATGAGAATGAAGTTCTGAAGAAGCTAACTGGTTTTGCAGTTAGACTTTGCATTGTCTTCTAAATTCTGATGCGGAAGAGTAATTCTCAGATAAATCCATTCTTTCATTCTCTTGTGTCTTATTCTGTTAACATTAGATTTGTCTATGAGTGACAGGAACTTCAAACCAATAGACTTAAACAGTATAAAAGTTAATTTTTCTTCTATATTGAAGTTCAAGTCAGCAGTTCCAGGCTGCTGGAGTGATATTCCATGGTGTCAAGAACCAAGTTACTTCTGTCTTGGCCTCTCTTTGTTTTTGCTCTGAAAAACATGGTTCCTGTGCCTTCATGCTCCAGTCAGTTTTTCTGCATTCTAATCTATAAGAAGGAGAAAATAGATGGAGAGAGTGTGCCTCCTTAAAGGGCACATCTTAAGTTTGCACAAACTTCCTCTTTGCATATCTGTGGTAAAAATATTAGACCTGTAGCTATACCTAGTTGCAAGGAAGGCTGAGAAATGCACTTTTTGTTCTAAGAAACCTCGAGGACAGAATTGTCTCATTCAATGAGAAATAAGGAGAGAAAATGGAGCAACTAGCTGTATAGGCTTCAGCTTCCTCTCTTCTCTGTCAGCTAGTCAAACAGTCTCTAAAGATCAGTGTAAGTGCTAGGAAAACTTGGCATGCTTCCATAAAATTGCCCAGTAAAGAAACAAAGGAGCCCAAACAAACAGAGAGTTTATTGCTCAGGGTACAACAGGGAACACGGTGATTTGATTGTTTCCCCTTGTCCCCCAAGTTCCATGGACATCAGTGCAAGATGAGCACACAGTGGGTATGTTTTGCAGTGGACGAACGCTGGGCTTAGGACACTCAGATCTTAAATAGGGGCTGATAGCAACTTCACCACTCTTTCCAAAGACAGGCATCATTTTTACTCAGGATTGAAAGCACAGTTTCTCTGGAGAGAGAAGGATGGCTTTATCACTATGGAACATCTTCAAGGATGATTATACTATCAGGAAACTGCTCTCTGACCCAGCAGGAAAAACTGTCTCCAGCTTCCAAGTTTATTTGAGGTGTGCACATCCTTGAAAAGGTGGACCCAGACAGTAAAAATGCCTTGGAAATTGTTTCCCAACATTCCCCTTTTCTGAATTCTGTATACACACATGAAACTAGCTGTGTATTTAAGGAAAGAACCAACTTTTTAAAACCCATGGGTCTAGTTATCCCTCCAGTACTATGTTAAATGTGATTATTTGATTGTGCTGCTTTGGAGTTTGACACTTTCCAAATAGGACATACTGAGAGATGGTGGGACTCCTTTTGCAACTCTGAGCACAACACTCACTTTAAGAATTTACAAAGGAGCTGGGCACAATGGCGCGCTCCTGTAATCCCAGCACTTTGGGAGGCTGAGATAGGAGAATCGTGAGTTCAAAGCCAGCCTCAGCAACTCAGTGAGACCCTGTCTCTACATAAAACACAAAATAGGGCTGGGGATGTGACTCAGTGGTTGAGTACCCCTGAGTTCAATCCTCAGTACCCCCCCCAACAAGAATTTACAAAGGAAACCAGGAAACTAAAGCAATGATTACCGAGAATTTCAACAAATTTGGCAGTATACATATTTGCCAGTATACTGCAACAGCCTTCCTATTTCTCTCGTAGGGGATGAGTGTCCTTCCTTTTTACTTTATACCAAATTAGGAAAGCTAAAAAAAATCAAAGAGCTTGGCCTATGTCCTCTGGAATTTGAGAACTATAGAAACAGTGCCTAACAAATGTAAGAAACTAGTGAGTTTCTTTGAATATTGAGCACAGATGGGTAGCCAGAGTGAGAATCCACTGAACTTCAACATTGATAGGACAAAGATTTGTTGTTGCTGTTTGTTTTGTTTTTAATAGGCTGCTGAGTCCACAAAGGACAAAGGACAATTTATTTTGGAATAGATCTCTCTAACTCAGGGAGCATCACCTGGGCCCTGGAACCATGTTTAAAAGTCCCCAAAGGCACACATAAAATGTTTCATGAAGGAAATAATCACAATTTGTACTTTTTTTGTAACAGGAAATGCCAATACCAAGTTATAAATGTAGGTGTTACCATGAAGAATATATACATGGCACAGCTCGATGTATCTGGTGGTGGGGGTAGGTAGTGGTTAGGGATGAAGCCCTGGCTTTTGTTCTGCCTGGAGACTTCAAAAGTAAAGGGCAAGGACATAACCCAAGGTGCACACAGTTTACAGGAAAGTAAATAGAAATTACTTTTTTGTTGGTACCAGGGATTGAACCCAGGGGTGTTTTACCACTAAACCACATCCTCAGCCCTTTTTTAAAAAAATATTTTTAGTTGTAGATGGACACAATAACTTTATTTTGTTTATGTAGCTTTTTTTATGTGGTGCTGGGGATCGAACCCAGTGCCTCACACCTGCTAAGCCAGTGCTCTACCACTGGGCCACAACCCCAGCACCCTCAGCCCTTTTAATTTTCTACTTTGAGACAGGGTCTTGCTAAGTTGCTTAGGGCCTTCCTAAGTTGCTGAGGCTGGCTTTGAAATTGTGACTTTTCTGCCTCAGCCTCTGGAAAAAAATTACTTTTTAACTGTGTAAAAATATTGCTCAAAAGTAGGAGATATTATAAGCTAAACTATATTGAGTTTTTTTCTCTCTCTCTCTCCAGATTTAAAAGTTCAGTAAAATCTCATGGATGGCTTAAAGGCCATATGTGTGAACAGCTAATGCCTGTTTCTTGTGGGTCCACAGCTGTAAATTCATAGATATTCTTAGTTTAACTGGTTAACACTCAGCCTGGAGAGGCTGAATGATGAGGGGTCTGAGAATACACCAATATATTTTATTTCTTAAAACTGTGTGACGAGTGACTAAGATTAATGTGCTGTACCTGTGCAGGTGTGCTGTATCTAGGCAGGACTGATCAGAACAACTTTGACCTCGTGTTCATCATGCTGGCTACGCAGCAGGTGCAAAGCTTCCCTCAGGTCTAATAATTTTCTCATTTACTCACATGGTGCCCAAGTGGGAACTTCCTGGGGAAGATTGCAGGCAGAAACTTAACCCACTGCTTGTCCTAGATAATGCCGATGACCTTTTTGCTGTGAATACTGACTCAGCAGCCTTCTTTGATTTACTGAAGTGATGTCTGGCCTTCATGAATCTGAACTTACATATTGACCTTGGTCAGCAGTGATGTGCACAATCTCCCCTGTAACTGAATTGTGGTAGGCAGAGGGGAAAAGGATTGCATGTTGCTGGTAGACAGTAAATTGGTAGAACCCACTTTGAGATCAAAAAGGGAAACTACAAGTATCCCAAGTACCTTGAATTTAAATAAGATGCTTCTTAAAATTCTTGAGTTATTGAGAAAAGTATATTCAAAATTTAAAACTGAACAGTAATTAGAATAATCAATTATCAAATACTTGAGACATAGCTACAATAGTGCTTAGAAACATTTCATTTTAAATGTATTTATCAGGAAACAGAGGTTGAAAACAAGTGAGTTAAGTATTCAACCCAAGAAGTTGGGAAAAAGCAACAAGGTAAACTCAAGCAGGGAAATTATAAGAACAAGTATAGAGAAATTGAGAAAAGAGAACATAACACAAGCATTAGAGAAGTTTCATGAAATGCTGATGTTTAATGGAAAAACATCTGGCAAGATGAGAGAAGGTTCAAATAAAGAAATACAGAATAAAAAAGGAAAATGAATATGCACTATATATATATAGCTCTAAAACTAAGAAAATAATGTTATGAATAGTAATATGTACATTTCATTGAGACTTTGACAGACCAAACTAATTTCTGGAAAAATATAAAATGAGAAGAAATGGAAAACATGAATAGTTAAATAAATTACAATGTAATCTACTACGTTTGCTACTTTTCCCCCCAAAGGACACCCAATTGATAGTTAACTAACTGTGACTTAAGGGGAGGCAGCATCTTCAGTGACTGCAGAAGGCACAGGTTAATATCCATACTGTACAAATAACTGCTGCAAACCAGTAAGAAAAGACAGAAATCCCTGAAGAAAAATGGCCAAAGATATGATGATCAATGATTCATAGCATGAGAAATCTAAAAGGCATAAATATCAAAAGAGATGCTTAAATTAATTAATTATATGAGAAGTGCAAGTTAAAAGTAGCAAAGAGATACTTCTTCATGATGATGAGATTGGGGAAAAACAGTCTCAGTTTTAGAGAAAGCTAAGGAGTAGAGGCACTCAATAATAGGAGCCCTTTGACCTGCTGGTGGGAGTTTGGACTGGTTATGATCTAAGGGACAATCTGGCAGGACTTAGTGAAATAAGGGAAGTGTGATTCTCCCCCAAGCCTAGAAGGGGGCAAGGATGAGAATTTTTACCACAGTGTTATTTGGGGTAGACAACCTTGGTATCCATCCTGGAGAACAGAGAAGTTGAATATGGTGGATTCACATGGAGGAAAAGTCTGCACCAAAATCAACAAATAACCAAGCAAGAATTGGATCTATATTCAGCAGCAAGGCTGGATCCTAAGAACACAGCTGATAGAAAAAGGTTAGAAGCTATAAAATCTATAGTATATCTGTACACTCTAATTAATACAGTGTAACAACACATAGCCATGAAAAATACACAGATATAGCAACATTTTATCCTAGACATACCCTATTAAACATATTTGAGAAATTGCACATGGGGAGAGGCAATGGGAATGGGGAGTCAAGATCAAAGAGAATGAATAAGTAAAACAAATCAAGAGTCTTGTATGTTTTTGATTGTGTGCCATGACCTCGTAGATCATGGTTTACTAGTTCCCCTGCCTGTGAGGTTACATAAAAAGGAGTTGGTAAGCCAGCAACGGTTGGGAAATCTTCAGGTTCCAAATCAGTGAAGGTCATCATTAAGGTGGCCAGGTACACAATTGGTCATCTTGTGACATGGTGCCCACATCTGCACAGCTGTGAACAGCATCTCAGTGGTGGAGAGAATGAAAATCCAGGAATGTTGACATGGTGTGAATATTCCTTCTGGATCAGCGCTTCCTCCTGTATTCCCTTGGCATCCATCACTGCCCTTGTTAGCTACAGTAACACACTGTGTCCCATCCAGTCCTCTTCAAAGTTTATGTCATGAGCAATCTCAGACTGAGTTTTTGTCTTGGTCTATAAATAAATTTTCTCTTTTTGTCAGAATAATTTTTAAAAGAAACTTCCATTTCTTTATTATTGAGATAGCAATTAAGTGTGCTCTCCTCTCAACCCAGATCTTGGTCATTTTTCTGTGTAAGAACTCCATCTCTAGCTGGTGTGCAGGGGAAAGAGAAAGGCTATTGTTTGTTCTCTTAAAATCAAATGGTCCCCATTTCAAAAAAGAAAGAGTATTTAAGAACCAGGGACTGGGAGTTGAGCCCAACATTGTTTGCATTTGGACTATTGATTTAAAGGTTCTGGGCCTGTCTCCTCTTATCCAAAGGTATGCATAGTTCACAGAATTGTTGAGGGAAAGAAATCCTGCATGTAGAGAGCTTGGCACAGTGTCTAATATACACTGTGCAGACACATAAGTGGCCATCACTGTTTGGTTTTCTTTACTGTATGCTAGCATAGAGTTCAGGTGCTGCCTGTCATCACCCTCCTTGGTACATTAGCAACACTAAGTGATGAAATGGGGCTTCTAAAGGCAGTCCTGGGACTCAGAGAAAAAATGCATTTTGTACTGGACTAGAATAAATACTGGAATCAGAAAAAGGATACCCTCAGATTCTCCTGAGGGTGGAAGTCAAGGTCTTGGCCTTCCTTCCATGTTCAACAACATTGAGCTTCCAACTTCCCACAGGGATTATTAATTGAACACCCAGTGACTCCTTTGGGACAGACACGATATTCATGTGTTATTCTTAGCAGCCAGTAGAAAGCCTGGCACATGGTGGAGACCCAAGGAATTCAAACCAACAGCCTTTAAAATTGCCATTTTTAAGATAAAGAAACTGAGGCATGGATTTGATCAAAGCCACACAGCTATTCAGTGACAGAACCAGGAACTAACCCACTTGTTTTGAATCCCAACCTTGAGAAATGTTTTGTTTCTTTTCTTGGCAGATGTTTGAATTGTGGGAGGGGAGTGGGTGGACTTCTAGCAACCTCTATTATTGGCCTGTTTTCTCACAGCCCATGAACCTTGCCAGGGTAAATATTAAGCAGGCACCCAGGGGCTTGATGCTCTGATCTTTCATATCTTTCCTGAAACTCTGACTTTCCAGTGTTCTTTCTTTCTTTTTCTTTTTCTTTCTTTATTTTTTTTTTGTTGGCAACCAATGCCTTACCCCAGTTTCCTCATCTTAAGAAATGGGGTTAATGACATCTTCCTGGCTATTTAAAGACCACTCTTTAACACCCAACTGCTCACACTGCTCCCCCACCCTCTCATTTACTTCCTTCAGAAGACAGCCTTGCTCATTTCCTGTCTGCCCACCATAATGGCAGCATGGCAGGTCCCCTGATTTGCTCCCTACTCTATTCCCAATGCCCAGAACACCACCTGACACAGAGTACATGTCTTCAGTAACTCTTTGTTGTCAAATTTATGTGAGCATGCTTTTTTTTCCAAAAAAAGGATCTCATTCATGATTTCCCCCATCTATTTTTCCTTAATTTAATGGCTTTTATTAGTGCATTCTAGTTATGTATAATGGGTTGAGTTCATTTTGATATAACTATACATGCATGGAATTTCATTTGCTCCATTTCGGTTCCTAGTGCCTCCTCCTTCCCTCTCTTCCTCCCTTCCCCTATTCCCCTTCGTCTACTTTACTGGTCTTCCTTCTATTTATTTATCTACTTATTCTTAATTAGTGCTTTATAGATGCACATAAAGCTGGAATTCACTGTGATATATTTATACATGCACATAGTATAGTTTGATCAACTTCATTTAGTATTTCCTCCCTTTTCCTGTCCCTCCTCCTTCCCCCTCAATCTACTTCCTCTGCTCCACTGATCTTCTCTCTATCTTTATGATATACAATCCTCTCCCCTTTTCCCCCTTTACTTTGCTTTTGCTTCTGCATATGAAAGAAAACATCCAAAGTCTGGTTTATTTCACTTAGCATGATGTTCTCCATTTCCATCCATTTACTGGCAAATGCCATAATTTCATTCTCTATGACATAGTAATTATGAAGAATACAAATAATAATAAATGATGGCCAGGATGTGTGGAAAAAGGTACATTCATACATTGTTGGTGGGACTGTAATTAGTGCAACCATTCTTGAAAGCAGTATAGAGATTTCTCAAAAAACTAGGAGTAGAACCATCACATGACCCAGTTATCCCACTCCTTGGTATTTATCCAAACGAACTAAAATCAACATACTACTGTGATATGGCCATATCACTGGTTATAGCAGCACAACTCACAATAGCCAAGTTATGGAACCAGCCCAGGTGCCTGGCAATAGATGAATGGATAAAGACATTGTGGTCTATACACACACAGGGGACACACTTTTAAATAGTATTTCGTACTTAGTGAGTGTTGAGTTAGGTGACAAGAGACTGTACTAACTGTTGAATGCATCCCTTATCCCTGTTATTCATGTATAGGAATCCAGCAAGGTGCCTCTACCATTCTCTCTTCAGAGCCCCCAGCAGTTATGCAGGTAGCTGAGAACACATGAGTGGATTTTAGTCCAGGTGGCTCTTACCTTTGCTCTGTGGCTGTTGTGCTCAGTGTTCGCAATGTCATCCACATGTGCTTCTCTAAAGACAAAACACAGCAAAGCAGTTCTCTCAGTGGTTAATAAAAGGGACCAAAAAGAAAATTGAGAGTCCTGGCTCTGCTTCAATGGGGTAGGGGGAATTGCGCACATATTGTCATCAGCAAGCTGTTTCAGATTTACTTTAATTAAAGGGATCCAGCCCTCTAGGATTCTGAAAGTCCCAGAAGTGCCAAACCTGTCTAATCACCAGGACACAGATAACCCTGCACTTTCTGACTTCTTCCTCTGTTCAAGGAAGGTTGGCCAGTGCCAAGTGTCCGCCACACCCTCCTGGAATCCTCCCCTCCTGGCAGCCCAGAGCAGGTGACCAGGAGCAGGAGGTGGGCTGCCTTCAGTCACTGCGTCAGGACAACACCCAGCAGGGGGTGTTACCCTGCTGGTTACGCAGCAGGAGACACCCTTTGGAACCAGGTCTCTTCCTAAGTCAGGTTAAAACCCTCAGCTCCACCGAGGCTTGCAAACCTGCCTGCCACTGCAGCCCTGAGCTAGAGACCTCACTTCCCCCAGGAGCTAGCATGTCAGCTGTGGTCCTGGAGACCCAAGGCTTGGGCAGAAAATTCTCCGACTTTGGACAGGTGAGCCAGGATGGGCCTCAGCTACTCAGGTAGGAAAGTTTGGATCCCAAACAGGTCTGAAAAAAATCCTGGTTTTTCCCAGTTTCAGAAGCTTACCAAGATCTCTGAATTCATTTGAAGATGGTGGGAATGTTTAGGAAGTCAACAGATAAAGATTGTCCTCAATAATCACTTCCAAGTGGAAGCACATCTGTCCTGTGTGGTCTTCAGGGGGAGAAAGCATTGCTTCAAGGGTTGGGAATTTGACTTTTAGCACGGCCACCAACCCACTGTATGTCATTAGATTCTTCTCTGTTCTTTGCTTTCTCTTCTGTATACTGAAAGGGCTGGTCCTTAATGATCTGGGTGGAGTATAAGGTCCTTCTAGATCTCTTCTGTGATGTTTATAATGTACTCTCAGTGACTCATGGAAATGGTGAAATTGTAAGAAACTACCTTCCTTTCACTTTGGGGCACAGACAGGGGATGAAGAGTATCTGGAGACTTGCTCAGATCTGGGGAGAGACAAATTAAGCAGAGAGGAGACTGAACAAGAGTCAGCACAGACTGACAGACTCCTAGCAGTGACTTGGGATACTGGCAGGAAGGATGGCATTCTTAAGGACGTGCTGTCATTCTCTCGAGGTGAACAGGTGCAGAATGCATTCTTTAATTTAACAGGGAGGAAATCTTATTCCTGGACTTGAAAGCAGACTCCAGAGGGGATCTGAGACTGAGATCAGGAGGATTGTCACAGAAAACAGGGAGGTGAGAGAAGAGAGGAGGGTTAATGTTAAAGTTAGTATAACTGGAGAGGCTGCTGAAATTTGGATCCCAGATTTCCTCTGAAAATGATGTACAATCTTTGGAAGTCAGAAGAACTTAGTGTTGAAGGGGGTGATGTGAGGTGCAGGTGGGTTCTAGAACAGATCTGTCCTTC
>PVHX01027635.1:0-19216 GCA_004024805.1 Geosciurus inauris | reverse complement strand
TTGTTGAGGCAAATAGAAAAAAAATTGTTACAATCATAATTTTTCTAACTTTGCACAAAATTATAAGCAGATTACATTCTTCATATTAAACATCTTTATATGCACTTTCAATGAACAGTATATATATATATATATATATATATATATTTATATATATTTTTTATCAACTATCTTTACTATACCCATTCCCCTTTCCTGCCCCCCGCCTCCCCCATGTCGCGTCCAGTATTTCTCTATTTCTCTTATGTTTCCCATTCCCACCTCCCTTATTCATCAGCATCCACTAATCAGAGAGACCATTCGGCATTTGGTTTTTTGGAATTGCAGGCCAGTGTTCTTTTCTGGTCCTGGCTGCCTGGAACCTTGGCCTCTGGCCTCTGGTCTTTGGCTTGAAAATGGGAAATTTGAGATCTTTGGATCCCTTTACCATGAGAGGATCGGCACAGGGCTCTATACATCCCCAGGTTCTGACTACTCCTCTACCTCAAACTCACAGAACTCTGCTAAGTGGACATTCTGTTCTATTTTCATTATGTATTTTCCATGACAAGGACAGCATCCCTTTCTGAGCCAGGCTGCTTCTTCTCTGGCCACCTCCAACAGAAAGTTCTTTATCCTATTGAATTTCAACCCACCTCCTTATAGATTTCAAGTGTTTCCGCCTCCTACTACTCCTGTGAAGCTGGGTAGATTAGGTCTCCATGGCAGCCCATCCACATACCTGGCTCATTCTGGGTCAAGGACTGAGGCTCAGTTTATGGTCAGTGGCCATGGGAGTGTTCTGGCTGCAGCTGGGCTCAGGGTAGGACACTGGCAGCCCCCAATACGTTTTGCCTCCTGGTGTTCACATCTTAGTGTAGTCCCCGCTCATGCTGGGTGTGGGTTTGACCATGTGACTTACTTTGACCAATATGCTAGGCTAGTTCAAGACTTGCCTTCACTAGATCTGAGATCTAGCAGCTTCTCTTATCTCACTTCTGAAAGCCAGCTTCCACATATAGAAGCTTGAGTTAGACTACTGACCCAGGGAAGACCACATGAAGGGCCATCATGAACACCCTAGCCCCACCTGAGCACCCTGAATGAAGCCACATGCTTAGCCTCCAAGGAACCATGTGGAGCAGACTGGTTCAGCTGAGCCCACCTGCATCAGAACTGGGTGACAAAATATACTATTATTTTCTTGCAATACTGAGTGTGGAGATGGTTTGTGTGCAGCAACAGATGACTGACACTAGGACCTCGAGCATGTACTTCCTGCTCACTCCCAGAACAAAGTAAAGCCCCAGCTGTGGACAGTGAGTCTCAGTATAAATCACATTTTAAGTACTGATTCCTGCATGATCCCAGGCACAACAACACTCTTCCTGGGCCTCAGTTTCTCCATCTAGAAAATGAAGGGATGATAAAAGCAATGATTCCATCTCTTCTAGTTTCAGAGGCTGAAGGACTCTGGATGAGGCAATACCTCTCATTGCTAAAAAGGGCCCTTGTCTGGGCTAAGTGTCAACAGTTTCTCACACTGACAGGCTCACCACCAGCAGAATATCTGGTGCCAGTCTTTCAGCATGGCCCACTAGGAATTCACTTCCAGGCTGTGCTAAAGTCAACTTGCTGTTCCACGTGACACCTGGAACCGGGCTGTCTCTGGGGTGTTGGCTAATTTGGTGTGTCAAAGCACAAACTGCACAAAACTGACCCCTCTCCCTCTGCATCCTTGTTCCTCATTAGGTTTTGACAACAAATGATTCATCTAAAGGGTGATGGGAACAGGCAGTGATGTTTGAAGCATTTCTCCCTGGATCACTTAACAGCCATCTACTTATTTTATTATGCCATTGGCAAAAATAAAATTATGATATTTATGCAAATTATGTTTGTATAATCATGACTGAAAGAGTCTGTGTATCAAATTTCTAGCTAATTTCTCTAAACGTGAGCTTTTAAACTTTTCCTTTATGGTTGATAGAAGATGCTTTTAGAGATTATACTGTTAACTTCAGAGGCAGCTAGGGGTAGGAGGAAAGGTAAAACCATCTCCCATGAGGGATGACTAAGGGTGTTGGGGCTCAAACCAGAGAAGAAATGATGAGGTCTGTATTAGTCTATTTTTTCCATTACTATTACAAAATACCTGAGGCAGACTACTTTTTAAAAAATAATTTTTCCCACTCCCTTACCCCCTCCCCTCCCCTCATTCCCCTCTGCCCAACTGAGGCAGGCTACTTTATAAAGAAAACAAGTCTATTTTGGCTCATAGTTCTGGTGGTGTAAGATCTAAGAACCTCACTGACCTTCTTACTGGCTGAGTCCTGAGGTGATAGAGTGTCATATAGCAAGAGACAGGGATTGCCTAGTTTTACTCTCTCTTCTAATAAAGCCACCAGGATCCAGTCACCCTAATAACTTTTTGATGTT
Source organism: Geosciurus inauris (assembly GCA_004024805.1). Taxonomy (NCBI): domain Eukaryota; kingdom Metazoa; phylum Chordata; class Mammalia; order Rodentia; family Sciuridae; genus Geosciurus; species Geosciurus inauris. The sequence continues at coordinate 16,798 of PVHX01027635.1, read as the reverse complement.
CTAATTAGTTAGACATGACAACAGAATGCACTTTGATACATCATACATAGATGGAGTGTAATTTCTCATTCATCTGGTTGTATATGACATAGAATCACACAGGTTATATGTGTACATAGGGTAATGATGTCTGATTCATTCAACTGTCCTTCCTCGCCTTGTACCTGCTCCCCTCCTTTCACTCTCCTCTACCTAATCTAAAGTAACTTTATTCTTCCCTAGCACTCCTACTTATTGTGAATTAGCACCTGCTTATCAGAGAAAATATTTAGCCTTTTTTTGGGGGGGGGGATTGGCTTATTTTGCTTAGCATGATATTCTCTATCTCCATCCATTTACCAGCAAATGTCATAATTTCATTTTTCTTTAAGACAGAGTCACATTCCATTGTGTGTGTGTATATATATATGTATATGTATGTATATACATATATATCACATTTTCTTTATCCATTTATCTGTTGAAGGACACCTAGGTTGGTTCCATAGTTTAGCTGTTGTGAGTTGAGCTGCTATAAACATTGATGTGGCTGCATCACTGTAATATGCAGATTTTAAGTCCTTTGGATATCAACCAAGTAGTTGGATAATTGCTGGGTCAGATGATGGTTCCATTCCCAGTTTTCTGAGAAATCTCCATACTGCTTTCCATGAAGATTGCACCAATTTGCAGTCCCACCAGCAATGTATGAGTGTACCTTTTCCCCCACAGTCTCACCAACATTTATTGTTATTGTATTCTTGATAATTGCCATTCTTACTGGGGTGAGATGAAATCTTAGTTTTGATTTGCATTTCTTTAACTGTTAAAGATATTGAACATTTTTCATATATTTGTTGATCAGTTTTATTTCTTCTTCTGTGAAGTGTCTGTTCAGTTCCTTAGCCCATTTATTGATTGCATTATTTGTTTTTTTGGTGTTATGTTACTTGGGTTCTTTATATATCCTGGAGATTAATGCTTTATCTGTGGTGCATGTGGTAAAGATTTTTCCCATTCTGTAGGCTCTCTCTTCATGTTATTGATTGTTTCCTTTGCTGAGAAGATACTTTTTAGTTTGAATCCATCCCATTTATTGATTCTTGATTTTACTTCTTGTACTTTAGGAGTCTGGTTAAGGAAGTTAGATCCTAGGCCAACATGATAGAGATTTGGGCCTACTTTTTTTTCTATTAGGTGCAGGGTCTCCGTTCTAGTGCTTAAATCTTTGATCCACTTTGAGTTGAGTTTTGTGCAGAGTGAGAGAGAGAGAGGGGTTTAATTTCATTTTGTTACTTGTGGCTTTCCAATTTTCCCAGCACCATTTGTTGAATAGGCTATTTTTTCTCCAGTGAATGTTTTTGGCAACTTTGTCTAGTAAGGAGATAACTGTATTTATGTGGGTTTGTCTGTGCGTCTTCTATTCTGTACCATTGATCTACATGTCTGTTTAGATGCCAATATCATGCTGTTTTTGTTACTGTGGTTCTGTAGTATAGTTTAAGGTCTAGTATTGTGATGCCTTCTGCTTTAATCTTCTTGCTAAGGATTGTTTTGGCTATTCTGGGTCTTATCTTTTTCCAAATGAATTTCATGATTGCTTTTTCTAGTTCTATGAAGAATGTCATTGGGCACCCTAATGACTTTAATGTGAATCTCTTCCTAAAGGCCTCACTTCTAACTAGAACAGTTGGATTAAGTTTCCACTCTTTTAATACCACTAACATGACTTTGGGGACTAAGCCCCTGCATGAGTGTGAAGGAAAAACCATCTCAGACCATAGCAGGCTCTGTGAAGCTCATCAGGGTCCTTTCTGAGTTAAGCAAGCAGATGCAGCTAGGACTTTCCTGGCTGAGACAAAGAACCAGCAAATGGAGCTTCACATGGTCAAGTCAGACAGAAATCTTTAGAAATCTTAGCTGTTCAGAAGGGAAGTGGGCTGCCTTAGGAGGGAACATGACCTCCAAGAGAAGAGACCATGACTCAGAAAGGGTAAGCACCTTCCCAAAGTCACCCAGCTGGATACTCCTGCAGGAAATGGGCAGGAATGTGCCTCTCCAGTCATGTGTTCCTGCCACTTGAACTCATGTGTGTTGGGCAGCGAGGTGGTATAGACTCTGTCTTTCTGGTCCCTTTTTCTTGATGATGAGAGGCTACAGGAAGGGCTAGTGGAAAGCCTATCTTGATTGCCAAACCAGCAGAACCTATCTTGATGAACCTCTTTAATATTTATTTTCCAAATAGACTCAAACAATCCTGAAGAGACACACATTAATGTCTCTTATAAATCTCCCCAAATACATACTTATCAGGGAAACCTCAATAAGTTAAGAAGGGCTTAGATCTATTTATTTATGCATTCAGCCATCTCTGGGGTATGGGTTATGCCCGTGTTAACAAGAGAAGAGAGTAATTAGATTGCATTTGGACTGATCCCCTGCTCCAGGGGTGGAATCAAGGACTGGCTGCCAGAACTTTGCTGTGGCCCACACTATGATGCTTATCCTTCAAGCTTGTACCTCTGGGAATCTCTGGTTCCAAGTCTTGGCTGCATATGGGAATAACCCAGGAAGTTAAAGAAAATACTGATGCCTGCATCCCACCTGCAGAGATTCTGATTTAATTTGCCTGGAAGCAGCTTTGACATTAGGAATTTTACAAGCTCCCCAGGTGATCTGTTGTGCAGAAAAGTTTTAGAACTATGGATTTAAATCATGAACCCTTTGAGACAAGCTACACTGGGCATCCTTCCTTCTTTCCTAGTTTATACCAAAGGTGAGTGGTACAGGTGGGAGGAGAGAACACCAGGGCTGAGGCTTAGGATTGGGAATGGTTTCACAGATATACAACCTAGGGAGTCACACGGGGTTGCACACTTGGAGAGGACAATATTGGTTAAATGCTCTGCTATGGCTGTCTTGAAATTCTGAATTGCTTTTGAACAAGAAGCCAGCCTCATATTTTGGCTCTGCACAGGGTTCCACAAACTATGTAATAGGTTCTGAAGAAGGGACCTGAGTTCTATACCCATCACCCTGAGACCTTCACTCAGAACCAGTGGGATCTTTGGCATACATAATGGAAAAGAAATTTAGAACATGACAGTCAGAGACACAAACAGAGTTAGGAAATCAGAAATACATTCAAGGGAGAATATGGGCTGTTTCAAAACATCTTTTGGGGTAAAGAAAGAAATACATACTCAAGGGAGAAGGTGGGCCATTTCAGAGGTGGAGATAGCAACCTCTCTGTGTGGGATATTAATATTTATAGATGGATAATAGCTAGGTGCAGGATGAAAGCTGAGTCAGGGCAGGGTTACATGATTTCCCACTATTTTTCCCCACACTTGAGTTACATGTTGTCCTCATATATCACTTTTTGCATGCAAGAACTCTGGCCAAGGACTAAGGCCAAGGGCCAAGCCCAAGGACATGGTCAGAGTTTGCTCAGGAGTGACTAGTTTTGCATTTTGAAAGCTCATGGGCATTTCCCACATTTCAAGTGTTCATGGGCACTTCTCTTTTGAGACTCAGTGTATCTTTCTTTTTCTATATGTTCAAATTCCTATCTCAGACCCATCTCTGAGTGGACAACGGACTTACTGTGCAACTTTGGACAAATCTTTCTTTGTGTCTGGACCTCATTTTCTTCTCCTCTTCTTTTAATTCTTCAAGAATTAAATCAATCAGCCCCAAGACATTTGCAGTACCCTCGATTTGCACACACTTTTACCCAAGGCCACCTAAGGAACAATTGAGCTACCATTAGTGAATCACAGCAATAATGACCCATACTGACTGGTTGTTTCCAAACCACTTATTACTTGATTGAATTTGACAAGGATTTCCTCCTCTCCAACAGGTTTGGGTCCTTAGAACTGGGTCTACTCTGATGTAGAACACAGGTTATAAATGTGTTAATATTCCCATTCTCACTCCTTTCCCCCTACAACTAAAGGGAATCCTTTTTTTTTTTTTCCAGTTGTCTCCCAGCAACCCTTTCCCTGCCTTCCAAGTGGAGCACCAGGTGCCAGCTCAGTTTCTCCTTTGCTTTTATAATGCAGAATTAGACAACTGGGAAGGCTAGGGACAAAAGAAAGGAAGGTTGGATATTTGCATTGGGAAGAAGAGAATTATTCCAATGATAAAAGAAGAAAAAGTGGGAGGGAGGAAAGGAGGAGAGAGAGAGAGAAGAGAGAGAGAGAGATAGAGATAGATAGAGAGAGGGGGAGAGAGAGAGAGAGAGAGGGAGGGAGAGAAGGAGGGAAAGTGGAAGAGAAAGGAAGGTAAAGTAATGGGGAATTTTGCATTAGAGTTGAAAATAGGGGGAAAAGAAAAATATTTGAGGAACAGCTGCCAGATATGTAGTTATTGAGGCTGGCAGGTGCAGGGGAAGGCATTTTAAGACATTTTTCCATGCACAGAGAATGTGCCCTGTTTCCCCACATATACACAAACACTTTTCCTTTAGAGGTTTCCCAAGAGGGGAAGCACAAGTTGCAATTGCTTTTAGTTACATTCTTCTGTCAGACTACAGATCCCTTGAACTGATCCTGCACAGAGACTGATCCATTTGGGACTCTAGTTATATTTGGAATACATTAAGCCAAGGTTATGTGGAATTGACAGCTACTGGGAGCTGGAAACTCTTTGGCATCTGGTGCAAGCAGTTCAGAGACTCATGAGCTGTCAGACTGGGAAAAGATCTTAAAAATGGGATCTTAGACATGGTCTAGGTCAACTCCTCTTTTCTTCCATATGAACTTGATTTTCTAGAGTATCCCCCACCAAGTCCATTCTCTGCTTATACACTTCCTATAAAAGGGGATGCACTAATTCTAGGGAGAGCTTATTCCAGCTGTGCATAGATCTCAAATGCTATTAATGGTAGTGTGAATTATTACAACTTTATTGGACATCATTCTGGAGAATATACCACAATTTAAAAGCCTTCTATATCTTTGAATCAGTAATTCCACTTCTAGGAAATCTGCATCATTCATACTCACATAAAAAGACATATGTATTATATTGTTGATATTGAAACATTACTTGTACTAGTGAAAATTTGAAACAAGTTCAATGTATATCTGTAGAGAATTACTAATAAAACCATGGTAGATCTGTATTGTGGGATAATACATGTGCCTGTACTAATGTGGACAGATTTCTGTCTTTGTCTGTTTTCCATTGCTATAACAAAATACCTGAGGTAGGGTAATTTATGATGAAAGAAAGTTTATTTAGCTCATGGTTCTGGAGGCTGGGAAGTCCAAGAGCATGTTGCCGTATCTGCTGGGCATCTGGTGAGGGTGTTCTTGCTTCATCATGGTATGATGGACAGCATCATGTGGTGAGACAGAGTAAGAGTGCTATTTCAGTTCTTCGATCTTTACTTATAAAGCCATTAAAGCCATCTTGAGGACCCTACCTTTACGACCTCATTTAATACTAATTACCTCCCAAAGGTCCCACTTTCAAGAATATTAACATAGGAATTTGAGGATTAAGTTTCCAACGCATGAACTGTTGGAGGACACATCCAAACCATAGCAATTTCCAAGACAAACATATTAAGGGAAAAATTAAGTTGCAGGTCATAAGTTAGAGATGACTTCATGTATATGCATATTTTAAAAAAACAAAAGTTTAATACATTTGCATGCATATGAATTAAAGATATGAAAGTGTCTTTCAAAGATATGAAAATATTTATGTAGAAAAACAATACATACAAAAATGCTAATTAGGCATTAGGAAACTTCAAAACCACAAGACACCACTTGACACACATTAGGATGACTCTCACATTGAAAAAGGAGAATAACAAGTGTTGTGGAGGATTTGGAGAAATCAGAACCCTCATTCATTGTTGATGGGAATGCAGAGTGGTGCAGCCACTTTGGAAAACAATTCCTCAAAAAGTTAACAGAAGCCAGGCACAGAGGCACCACCTGTAATCCCAGCAACTTCATAGGCTGACACAGCCAGCCTTATGGTTTAGTGAGACTCTGTCTAAAAATAAAAAAGGGCAGGGGATGTAACTCACTGGTAGAGAGCTCCTAGGCTTGATCACCAGTACCAAAAAACCCCAAAACAAAAAAAACAAAAAAACTCAAACAAAGGATTACCATATGACCCAGCAATTTCACTCCTAGGTATGTATTTAAACAAAATAAAAACATACGTCCATCTAAAAGCTTGCATGTGAATATTCATAGCAGCATTATCAATAATAGCCAGAAAGTGGAAACAACCCAAATATCTCTCAATTGATGAATCAATGAATAAAATGTGATATATCCCTACACAGAGGAATATTATTTGGCAATAAAAAGGAATGAAGTACTGATAAATGCTATAACTTGGATGAACTTTGAAAACATTATGCTCAAAGAAGCCAGTCAGCAAGGACTGCATATTATAGAATTATGTTTTTATGAAATGTCCAGATTGAACAAATCTATAGAGACAGAAATAAATGAGGTTGCTCAGGGGTAGGGTTGGAGGAGTGGATGATATGGAGACTGATGCTGAGGGTCTTGGGGCTTATTCCTGGGGTGATGAAAATTTTTTAAAACTAGATCGTACTGATGGTTGTACAACTCTATGAATATGCTAAAAACCACTGAACCGTGTGCACTTTAAGTGGGTGCATTGCATGGCATGTAAATTTTATCTTGATAAACTGCCATTTAAAAAATTGCAAACAGTGTTTCACATCTAAGGAAAGTGTTGTTTTAGGAAGAAGGAGTGAAGCACTTATTGTGTCCTGGTGATTTATTTCAGGTGGCAAAACATGATAATTTAGTAGGCATTCCACAGAAGCAGGAAACTACTGGACATCCAGCCCTTTGCCAAAAGGAGCACATCAGTTCCATATCTTTTCTGCCTCCGGGGTCAATGGTTTTCCTCCACAGGCAATACGAGGCCCAAGCTGGCGGTCCACATGCTTGCAGGAGAACTGACACCACTTCTATGGGCTCTTGTGCTCAGGAGGGCCAGGGGCAGAGAGGCTCCCTCTATGGGTCCATTTCCTGTTTGGTGGCTACCCTTTGTAGAATCCATGGCTTAATATCCCAGCTCGCAGCATCCAGAACCAACACTGACATATGCCTTTTAAAACAGAGACTCCTGGTGTAGAGCCAAAGGCACAGAACGTATTTTGCAGGCACATTCATCAAGCAACCAACGCACATGGAGCACAGACACACAGTGTGTGTGCACACAAAGGTGCAAACGCTAAGAAGTTATGCAGCGCAAGAAGAAAATTCTCCACTGGCTGTCAAAGGCTGATCCAGAGCAGCTGCGGCTTGCTTTTTAATACCCCATTCTGAATTAGGTACCCTGCTCTGAGTCACCTCCCTCTGCCTTCCCTGTTCCCCACAAGTCCTCTGGGCCTATCCGTAACACATCATAACATCATCTATTCTACTACCTTGGGGCAGTCAATTCACCCGTTCACTTTTGTCACTGGGTCAAGATCCTTGACAATAGGGACTGTGTTCTATGTTTTTCTGAATCTTTGGCACTTTGCAATATGTGGTATGTATACAGGGTTAGTGTGTAATTCTTTAAATGAGGGAGTAAATGAATGAAGCTATCCAAGTGTTTTCTTTTTATTAGAGAAAGTGCTCAACCTTCATAACTATCAAAGAAATGCAAATTAAAATGAGATGCAATTTTACACCTATTAAATTAGCCCAAATTAAGAAATATAATTATCACACCCAGGGCTGACACAGTCATGGTCTAACCACGGAACCCACACATGGCCAGTGGCAGTGTGTAAATTGGGTGCAGCCCCTTTGGAAAGCAATTTGATAATATGTATCAAGAGTCATTAAAAGGCTCACAGTCTTTGGTGCAGTGATCTACTCCTGGGAATTTATCCAAAGGAAATTACCAGAAGGAAGAAGGACATTTGCTGACTGTCACTGGAAGTGTTATTTAGGATTACAAGACCCTAATTCCAGAACCAAAACTTGTGATACATGCTCAGATACATCTAAGTTTGGGATGGCTGGGAAGCCTAGCTTCAGAGACAAGGACTGTCCGTGACAGAATTGGGAAGAGCAGACATGGAGGGCATGTCTTCTTATGGCAGAGACCTTGCACATGTTGGTCACACTGAATCCCCAATTCCTAACATAATGCTTGGTACACAGTAGGGCAAATATTGTGAAATTAAAAAAAAATGCAGTCATGGGTTGCTTAATGATAGGGATACATTCTGGTAAGTGTGTTGTTCGGCAATTCCACCATCGTGCAAACACCAGAATGCTCTTACACAAGCCTAGGTGGTATAGGTCAGTCACTCCATGTGCCAGCAAACACAAAATGTATGAGGCTGCTACCAGCCTAGCACAGAATACTGTTTTACAGCACACAGTCCAAAATAATGATAGGAGGATCATATAGTGAGGACACGGACCAGTGGCACAGTCATTTATTAACATTATCAAGTACTATACACTGTGTCAAATTGTATGTGCTCTATTTTCATATGGTTGATAGTGCAGTGGGGTTGTTGTCACTAGTATCTTTGCAAACATGTGGACAAAGCTTGGCTCTGATGCTAGGACAACTACAATGTCACTGGGCAAAAGGAATTTTTCAGCTCCATGATAATCTAATGGGACCACTGTCCTTTTAGAGGTCCATTGTTGGGCAAAACTTCTTATGCCATGCGTGACAGTAATGGTTAAAAAACATATACCTTAATATATTTAGTCATTATATATTTTTATATATTTAACTATAATGTATATATCTTTATTTGTTACATACACGCACCCTCTGAATAGAAAGCTCTAGGGCTATTAAAATAATTAATATGCAAATATGTTTAAAATACAATGCTATAAAGAAATTTTCTTATTCCTTTTCTTATAAAAAGGATCTGTGTAGCTGGACATGATGGTGCATGCCTGTAGTCCCAGTGATTCAGGAGGCTGAGGTAGGAGGATCAAAAGTCCAAGTGGTCTAGCGTGGGCAACTTAATGAGACTCTGTCTCAAAAAAAGAAAGAAAGAAAGCAAACGTCTGAGACTGTAGCTCTGTAGCTCTATGGTAGAGTACCCAGGGGTTCAATATCCCACAGGGGTTGTGGGAAAGATGTATGTGAGGGAAAAATGGAATGAGAGAGGTCAGGTGACTTGCTTACGAATACAACCTAGTGGGCCAGCCCTGACTCACATCTGGGCCTTTGGACTTCACTGTCTGCTTGGCTGCCTTCAGAACACTGGGGCTATTTTACAGAGGCAGTTTCTGAAGCCCAGAGGTTCATCTACTGGCTGAAAGCTGCACAATATTAAGTAATGGGGTCAGGATTCAAATTCAGGTGTCTATGAGATGATGCTCAGGGTTTCAGCTCTGTGAGAGCTGCCTCTAGAAAAAAGTGAAGCCAGTTTCAAGACAGAGAGCCAGGATTAAGGGTGATACACCCTTGAATCATGCTAATAGTGCTTTGGGCTGTATGGTGCTCTTTGTGCTCTGGCTTTGCTTCTGATTCTCTCTTTGACTTTGAATAAGCTCTTGTTCCTCTTTGGACCTCAGCTTCCTCCTCTGCATGACAGTGTGTTTGGAATGAATGGGCAGATTTTCTGGACCTGTCACCGAAAAAGCAGGACTCTAGCACTTTGCAGGAGGATGGAATGTGGCCCTTCATTTGAGGACATGAGCAGATCCCAGATGACTGTTACCCATGGTGGAGGAAGGTGATAGGGGGGTCTCTGTTCTCCCAGGATGTTGGCAAGGAACTGAAAACTCCAAAGCCTGCGTAACTCTTTGGAAGGGCCCTGTGTGGAGTCTGAGGAGGGAGAAATTCTGCAGGCTTCTACCAAGAGACCGAGTAGAGCAAAAGCATAGGGATGGGCATGGGAACCAGAGAGGGTGGGACCAGGCTGAGGCATTCGCAGTGCAATATTTACAGGAAAATCACCCCAAAACCCAATCATCAAGGTAAATAACACCTTGGAAATAAAAATTATTGTAACACCACAATATAACCCAGCTATACCACATCTCTGTATTTACCCTGCAGAATTAAAGGCATATTACTACAGTGATACATGAATACCCATGTTTATAGCAGCACAATTCACAGTAGCCAAACTATGAAACCAGCCTAGTTATCCATCAGCTGATGAATGGAGAAAGCAATTGTGGTATATATACACAATGGAGTTTATTCAGTCATAAGGAAAAATGAAATTATGGCATTTGCAGGAAAATGGATGGAACTAGAGACCATCACGTTAAGCGAAATAAGTCAAACTCAGAAGGTCAAAGGTGGTATATTTTCTTGCATATGCAGAAACTGGAGAGTAAAAAAGAAAACAAAGGTAAGGGCAGATCTCCTAAAAATCAAAGGGAGATCAGTAGAGGAAGGGGACCAAGAGGTGGGAAGATGAAGGAAGGGGGAAATACCAGGGAGTGATATTGCCCCAATTATATCATGTGCATGTAAGAATATGTAACAATAAATCCCATCAACATATACAACTATAATGCACCAATAAAAAATGAGAAAAAAAATAAAAAGAAAAAAACCCCCAAATTATTGCAACACCCATGGAAAATAAAATATCACAATTTTAAAAAGCCAGCCTTCTGTTTGCTATATGATCAGAAGCATTGATTCTGATCAGCCTGCCCAGCTATGGCTGTCTTCTCTGGTGGATTTATAAGGGTTAGTGATGGCAGAAAAACAAATTCAGCAACATGGAATTTTATATATTGTCATTCTATTTGATTGTAGAGCTATTACTAACTTTATCTGATTGGTTGGAAAGACTGGATAATATTTTGACAAGTGTGTGTAGGGGTGCACGCTTTTCTTTTGCCCCAAACTCTAGTGTGGCTCAGCTTGTACTGGGCCTGGAAGTCTTGAGGGTCCTAAGGTCTTGAGGGTCTGGAGGTGTGAATAGCTCCTCTGGGACCTCTCATTGAGTGGTGATATTTTCCTTCAAGCATTCCTTTGTGAATCCTTAGAAGCCCAAGCTTCTTTGTAGACATAAACACTGTTTTATCTTAGTGTGGTGTTTCCAACCATGTAGACATTTTGTTTTGACGGGTAAGGTATAGATCTACTTTTAAAAGATCAATACATTTTCTTTTGTTTTTGCAACCATGTATTTTCTCAGAGGAATGATACTAAACAGTTGACCACAATTTTCTGAGAGTCCAGGAGAATGTTTTTGTTGGTAAAAGAAGATCCTTGTGGCAAAAAATATTGAAGATGCTTGCCTGAATGTGTGGAACCCCAGGGTTCATGTGGGGTGGGGTTATATGGAGAGAGGCGGAGGTCCCGAGGGAAGGAATAAACCATTCACCCAGGCAGGGGAGAGCTTGGAATTGGGCCCTGGGACAGGGGATGTCCCCAGTCCCTGGTCTTCTTCTACTATGGAGTCCCACAGATGTGGGTGGGGAGGGTTGCAGGTAGTAACAACAGACCTAATTTTCTATTTTCTGCCTCTATCAGAATGCTCTTGGGAGATTTAACTAGGAGTAAAAGATTCTGGAGGCTTGGGAGGGTGTAGCCTCTGTTTTTGGAAGAAAGCAGGGATCCTCCTCTTGCTGCTTAGCCCACAGCCCAGAGCCTCACAGAGCTGTGGAGGGAGAGGAGGGGGAACCTTGGGACATGTTGACCACTGACACTGGAAAGCATGAGTGGCTCCCATCTGCTTGAATCTACTTGCTTTTTAAAAAAATAGATTTTTAGAATTTTTTTGCAGTGCTGGAACTGAACTCAGGGCCTCATGCGTGCTTGGTAAGCAATCTACTGATGAGCTACATCCCAGTGCAGAACATTTTCATATTTGAAATAACTTTAGATTTATAAATACATTGCAAAAAACAAAAACAAAAACAAACAGTGCCACATTCCTTATATCTTCGCCCTATCTTTCCTAAATATTAACATGTCCACACAGATGCTATTATAGTCCAAATCAGAAAATCAGCTTTGATATGATACTGCTAACAAATCTTAAGTTGTCAATTAAGGATCCACATTTTTGTCTCCTCTGATCTGGGACAGCCCTCAGTCTGTCTTCCATGGTATGGGCTCTTATGAAGAAAACTGATGGGTGGTTTTGAAGATGGTCTCCCCACTTGGGTTTGATGTGTCCTCACAGACTGAGGATTTCCTTTTTGGCCAGAATCTGCAGAAGTGATGCTGAGTTCTCCCCAGAGCATCTTTCCTGGCAGCACATGAAGCTGGTGTACCTTGGTCAGCGGGTGTCTGACAGGCTTCTCTGCTCACCTCTCCTTCTCTTTATGAGTCATCCACCTTCACCTGCTGGCACAGTCAAGGAAGCTGATCAGAACAATTGGAACAATCCTTGTAGGCACACACAGCACTCCCATCTCAAAGTCTTTCCCATGTCTATTACCTCAATTGAATTCATATCCTGGAGTCTATCCAGTATCATCCAGTATCTATCCAGTCTATCCAGTATCATCTAGCAGTATCATCCCAGTCTATCCCCAGTCTAGCTCACTCAGTCTTTTAAGTTTACTAATAGAAGAGGCAATCTATAATTGGACCCAAATGAGAACTAATAGTGTCTGGAATTCTTCGGTAGGACAACGGCATGCTGGGCACTGTCTTATTCCAACTCTTTCGGCAACCACTGTCGTCTTTTTATAGTGAATGACATAGCCTTGGAAAGACAGAAAGCTTCCCAGGGCTATGCAGCCTGGACATGGCCTGCTCCAGAGTCCAGGTTTTCTCCTCTACCATTCTCTAGCTCTCCATGGAGACCTGCACAGAGTCATGCAGTGATATATGAACTCTGCCCCTGAATTCCCAAAGAAAAGTCCCTAGAGGGACTTGGGAATAAATGAAATAATAGTAATATAATGTGTGTAGCACTTTATAACACTTTCTTTAAATGTTTACGGCAGACCTGTGAATCAGGTCTGTTTTGCAGAAGCTGAAGTTGAAGGTTAAAGAGTTAAAATTTCTTTTTGCTCCAAGTCCCAGCCAGTTGGGAGCAGATCTGGAATTTTAACCCATGATGTTCCACTCTAAGCCCAATCCTTTACCAGGCAGATGCTTCCTTCTCTCCATCTGGAAAGCAATGCACTGGTACCTGAGTAGGGGGAAGGGCACCAAGTCCAGAAAGTGGTGAATGCTACCTGTTTTAGAATACCTGAGGTCTCTCTGGGGTGCCTACATCCACAGGTGGTGTCTTACAGGTGATTTGCATGCTTCATAAAAGCATAATTGATAGATTGATAAAATTTTATGTGATTTATAAGACCTATTAAATATACGACAGAGCTGGCAAGTCTCACAGGTACTCTCTGCTCTCCCAGGTTTGGTTGGTTGGGCATTGACCCTTTATTAAAGGTTGTTATGGGCTGGAGATGTAGCTCAATGGTGAGTATTGGCCCAGTGTGCATGAAGCCCTGGGTTCCAGCACCACCAAAAAGAAAAAGAAAAGAAAAACAATACTGCTTTGTGCCCTGCCCTGGCTGGAGGTCTTGATGATCTCAGCCTCATGCCAATGAGGCAGACACAGGCCCAGATCTCTAGGGGTGGTGAGATGAGATGAGTGCCCTTCAACCATTAAGCCAGGATGTGATCAGAGATGTAAACCCAAGAGCACTGAGGAAAGAAGAAGGGGAGCCTTGCAAGTGAACAAGATTTAAGCAGATGAACCTTGGAGTTGAGGGGTGGTCATAGTGAGCACAGGCTCTGGGAAAGGAGGGTAAATTTTTGGAGTAAAAGAGGGAAGGAAAGCTGGTGTTTGAGTGGCTCTTGTTTCTCGTGGAACTGGGACCTTGGACAGAGCTCCTCAGAGGCTCAGCACATGCCTGGACACAGGATTTGAAGACAGGGAGGAACTGGAATACACTGGCTGACTGTGGCCAGCTTGGACCACGAGGTACCCTGAGCCTCATTAGCACCTGGGCCTTTCATATCTGGTAGAGGGAAGAAGAGAATTTGAGTTGGGGAAGAGGAGAGAGCCCGGAACATTGTGTCATGCAGAATGTCTAAGCTCCCAGAAGGTGGACTGGGATCGTGCATCACAGTCTTCCTAGATGGAGGCAGCGAACAGGACTAACCTTCTCTAAGTCCGTGTATCTAGAGGGTCATAGAATCTTCTGACTACAAGAGAAGGGGCAGGAAGTGAAGCCCATGTGGCCCCCTGCTAGGGCTGCAGCTGGCAGGGCCCTTGCCTTCTCAACATGCCCTATTGTCTTTCAGGCCAAGCCTGTTAGTTCAGCTCTTTCTGTTCAGGAGCTTGAGCAGCAGACTGGAACATTTCCCCTCTGTGCCCCTGAAGACTCACTCATTCCCCATATGGCCCTTTCCAGTCCATGCCACTGGCCCCACCCAAGCCCCATCCTGCTCTGGCTCCCAGCTCAGAGGTGCCCCACTGGCCCCCAAGCCAGAATAACAGGACTCTTCTTACATCTCTCTTCTTCTTCACCTCCTATATTTGATCATTCAGCTGTGTCCCTTTGTCCCTAACATCTCTGGAATCCTCCCATCTTCCAGTCCACCATCACTAGCAAAGACATAATTTCTTGCTTTGACCATTTTTGCAGTGGCTCCCTATTAGGCCAGGGTCCCTCCACTAGACAGCTCTTTGCTTTGCAGCTGGAGTAACCTTCCCATTCACATTGGACCACCCCCCCCCCGTCTCTAGCCTGCATAAAACTCTTTTTTGGTCACCTACAGCATCAAGTACCAGCCCTGGGGTCCAGCATTCAAGGCCTTTCAGATCTAGCCCTGTTGTTCTTTATGTCCTGCCCAATACCCTGCTCTATGCCAATAATGCACCAGATGAACAAACCCATGCTGTTCCTCCCCCTTGGGCTTTTTCAGATGGACTTACCACTCTCTAGAGATGACAATCCATTATCTCTCCCTGGAGAACTCCTATTCATCCTTTAAAACCAGCTTTTGTGATACCATCTCTCCAAAGTGCTCCCTGACTTACTTTAGACATAACTATTCAGCCGCCTCTGCCATTTGTACTATAGTACCCCACCGTGATTATTTGTTTGCACTTATCTATTATTTATCTGTCCCTGCCATAGTCTGTGGGCTCCTAAGGACAGGGGTCAACTCCCTTTCTCTCTTCCCTCCTCTTTTCTTCCCCACACGGGATCTTAACGTACCTTATCAAGACTCATTAATGTGGCCAGCTGTGTTCTAGTGTCTGCACATTCTCACAGAGGTGATATACCAGACAGGGCCTCTGCTTCAGTGGAGCTCACAGTTCCCTGAGGATACAAAATATAACTGACAGGTAGAACAGTGAGAGAAGTGCCTTGAAGAAAGCAGAGTAGGAAATGGCATTGAGAGTGACATTCGGGGTGTAGCGGGGACAAATGATTGGGTGGTTAGGGAAGTCTTTCTGAACAGGAAGCATTTGAGCTGGGGCACAAATGACCAGAGGGACCCAGCTGTGTAAGAAGAGAAGGAGAAAGAATGTTCCAGGCAGAGGGGCAGCTTGCTCAGAGGCCCTGTGGTCAGAATGAGCTCTGTGTCCTGGAGGAATCAGGCCAGCAAGGCTGGACAGCAAAGGCAGTCTCAAGAGGTGAAGACACAGGTCATTTCTAAATCCCTACCCAACAGGGGTCCAGGAGAAGGGTGTTGGGTAAAACAAAGTAAGACACAAGCCCCAGCTCATTGTGAAGACAGGGCTGGTTGCTCATCCTCAATGAGGCTCTGGTCTCCAATCTCTGCCCACAGAGTCTCTCATTCAGCTCAAGAATGGTCCTGGAGTTGATTGTGGCCCACAAGGCACTGTGGTGGTAGGGGATGCAGGGGTGAGCGAGATCACATCCCTGTCCCTATGGCTCCTACAATCCAATGGAAAGCATGACCTCCACATGGCTGAAAGTGACCCTGAAAGATCAGGGTCCTAGGACTCAGCATCTCCCTGATGAGGCTGCTCTCAGTCACCTGCCCTTCTTTCCGTCCTCGCTTCTCTGCAGCTGGGGTTCTCCATGTTGTGCTTAAATCATGGTTTTCTCTAGAGCCAATGATGGCAGAGTTATTTTTCCCTTCTGCCCAGTTATCCACACTCAGCTCTGGGCCTTTGATGTTCTCTGGAGACCTCTGCTCTCTGCTCAGGAGAAGACGCTGATGCAGGCCCTTTCCCTTCTTTGGGACTATACCCTGGTTCTTGCTCTGTTCTTCTCTCTGGTTCTTGTTCATGCATGTTTGCTTCCATTGTGATTCAGGCTTTGCCTCAGACATCACCTCCTTAGACCTCCTTGGTGGCGCTGTCTAGAGTAGCACTTCCAATACTCTTCCCCGCCTTAGCACTCATTGTTTGCCCCCTGACTCTCTTATCCATGTTTATTCATTGGTGGGATCCACCACTACCACGCAAACTCTCTGAGGACAGTGACTTGTCTCTTCCTTTAGCTGTAACTTATCTCCAGTGCCCAGAGTGTCCAGAGCATAGTGATGCTCAGTAAATATTTACTGAGTGAACAATGGTGATTTTCTGTTCTTTTTCCTTCTCAGTGATTAATATGCATGGATTTCTCATCAAAGAGCGGCTTGTGTCAAACTCACCGAGTGCCCGACTCTGGTATGGCTCAGAACTCATTATCTTCCAGGCAGCAAGTTGAGAGATTCTTGGACAGAGATTTAAGCAAACAGTCAAGTTGTTGCTTTGACCCAGCCAACCATACGGTGAGTTCAGAGTCACAAACTATTACTGTCTCTGCAGGTGAGGAGTACCTGGGGCACCTCTTGGTGCCTCTGCCTGAATTAGGAACTCATCTCTCTGTCTGATCCTGGTCCAAGAGTGAAGTTTGCTCTTCCCCTGTGTGAGACC
>PVHX01027634.1:0-19145 GCA_004024805.1 Geosciurus inauris | reverse complement strand
TCAGCT
Organism: Geosciurus inauris; assembly: GCA_004024805.1. Lineage (NCBI taxonomy): Eukaryota > Metazoa > Chordata > Mammalia > Rodentia > Sciuridae > Geosciurus > Geosciurus inauris. The sequence continues at coordinate 19,139 of PVHX01027634.1, read as the reverse complement.
GAGTTCTACAAGACTTTCAAAGAAGAATTAATACCAATTCTCCTCAAACTATTGCATGAAATAGAAAAGGAGGGAACCCTTCCAAACTCATTCTATGAGGCAAGTATCACCCTGATTCCAAAACCAGACAGAGACACATCAAAGAAAGAAAATTTCAGTCCAAAATCCTTGATGAACATAGATGCAAAATTCTCAATAAAATTCTGGCAAATCGCATACAAAAACATATCAAAATAATAGTGCACCATGATCAAGTGGGGTTCATTTCAGGGATGCAAGGTTGGTTCAAAATAGAGAAATCAATAAACATAATACATCACATCAATAGACTTAAAGAGTCATATGATTTTATCAATTGATGCAGAGAAAGCATTTGACCAAATACAGCACCCTTTTATGTTCAAACCACTAGAAAAACTTGGGATAGTAGGAAAATACCTCAACTTTGTAAAAGCTATCTATGCTAAACCCAAGGCCAACATCATCCTAAATGGACAAAAATTGGAATCATTCCCTCTGAAAACGGGAACTAGACAGGGATGCCCTCTCTCACTACTGATATTCAACATAGTCCTTCAAACACTAGCCAGAGCAATTAGACAGATGAAAGAAATTAAAGGGGTATGAATCAGAAAAGAAGAAATCAAACAATCATTATTTGTGGACAACATGATTCTATACTTAGAGGATCCAAAATATTCTACCAGAAAACTTTTAGAATTAATAAATGATTTCAGCAAAGTAGCAGGATATAAAATCAACACCCTAAAATCAATTGCATTTCTATACATAAGTGATTAACCCTCTGAAAGAGAAATTAGGAAAATTATAACATTCAAAATAGCCTAAAAAAAAATAAAATACTTCAGAATCATATTAACAAAAGAGGTGAAAGACCTCTACAATGCAAACTACAAGACACTGAAGAAAGAATTGAAGAAGACCTTAGAAGATGGAAAGATCTCCCATGCTCCTAGATAGGCAGAATCAATATTGTCAAAATGGCGATACTTCCCAAAGCACTATATAGATTCAATGCAATTCCAATTAAAATCCCAACGTCATTCCTTATAGAAATAGAAAAGGCAATCATGAAATTCATTTGAAAGAATAAGAGACCCAGAATAGCCAAAGCAATCCTTAGCAAGAAGAATGAAGCAGGAGGCATCACAATACCAGACCTCAGATTATACTACAAAGCTATAGTAACAAAAAAGGCATGGTACTGGCACCAAAATAGACATGTAGACCAATGGTATAGAATAGAAGACACAGAGAAGAACCCACTTACATACAGTTACCTTATACTAGATAAAGGAGCCAAACACGTACACTGGAGAAAAGATAGCCTCTTCAACAAATGGTGTTGGGAAACTGGAAATCCATAGGCAGCAAAATGAAACTAAACCCCTATCTCTCACTATGCACAAAATTCAACTCAAAGTGGATCAAGGACCTGGGAATCAGACCAGAGACCCAATGCCTAATAGAAGAAAAAATAGGCCTAAATCTTCATCATGTCGGATTAGGACCATACTTCCTTAACAAGACTCCTATAGCACAAGAAGTAAAATCAAGAATCAACAAATGTGATGGATTCAAACTAAAATGCTTCTTCTCAGCAAAAGAAATAATCAATGAAATGAACAGAGAGCTGACATTCTGGGAACAAATCTTTGCCACACACACATCCCATAGAGCACTAATCTCCAGGACATATAAAGAACCCAAAAAACATATCGCCAAAAAAACAAACAACCCAATCAATAAATGGGCCAAAGACCTGAACACAAACTTCACAGAAGATATACTATCAATCAACAGACATAGGAAAAAATGTTCAACATCTCTAGCAATCAGAGAAATGCAGATCAAAACTACCCTAAGATTGCATCTCATGCCAGTCAGAATGGCAATTATCAAGAATATAAACAACAATAAGTGTTGGCAAGGTTGTGGGGAAAAAGGCACGCTCATACATTGCTGGTGGAACTGCAAATTGGTGTAATCTGGAAAGTAGTATGGAGATTCCTTAGAAAACTTGGAATGGAACCACCATTTGAGCCTGCTATCCCACTCCTAGGTCTATACCCAGAAGCCTTAAAAACAGCATACTACAGTGCTGAAGCCACTTCAATGTTTATAGCAGCTCAATTCACAATAGCTAAACTGTGGAACCAACCTAGATGCCCTTCGATAGATGACTGGATAAAGAAACTGTGGTATATATACACAATGGAATATTACTCAGCAGTAAAAGAGAATAAAATTATGGCATTTGCAGGCAAATGGATGGAGTTGGAGAATATCATGCTAAGTGAAGTAAGCCAATCTCAGAAAACCAAATGTCAAATGTACTCATTGATAAGTGGATGCTGATCCATAATGTGGGGAAGGACACGGGAACAATGGAGGAACTCTGTTTACAGGGGTGTAAGGGGGAGGGGACATGAGGACAGTAAAGCTGGTGGAATATGATGGTCATCATAGCCCTAACTTTATGTATGACTGCATGTATGTTGTGATTCTGTATCACTTACAACCAGAGAAATGAAATGTTATCCTCTGTGTACAATGAATCAAATTGCACTCTGTTATCATGTAAACCTAAATAGAACAAAGAAATAAATTAAATATGAAAAAAAAGAAATCTGAAACAAAAAAATATTGAGTAAAATTCACTTTTGGAAGTTAAAATACACTCATTTAATTAATTAATTTACTTTTGAAGTACAGCAAATTAAACATAGGGCCTCAATCACATGCTAGACAATCATTCTACCATTGAGCTACATCCCCAGCCTCCAAATATATTTATTTTAAATCTTAGAAAGATTGGCAGAAGCATGAATTATAACAGTTGTTGATGCTTTAACATTGGAAAGTCTCATGTAATCCAAATTGTCCTAATTTTCTACTTGCTGAGTCTTTCTCACATCTGAAAGGATCACATAGATAAAGACAAAGGTGTAAAATAAACTATCATCATAGTGGTAAATGTCAATATATGAATCCATTTCATTAATAGAAATCTGCATAATTTTCTTTTGTCCTGACTTTATTGTCATATCCCCTTTTTTACTTCTCTTCCATCTTCAGTAGCTTTCTACACTTTAAAAGATGTTAGAATTACAAAATAATCAAAAGTTTAAAATCAGTGCCTCCATATTCAGAATTCAAAGTGTCTTTCTAAACCATAAGCACTGACTTTACAAATTAGAGGGAAAAAGTTTAAATATTAATGATTAACATATTTATTCAATTTCCATGCACATGAACCTAGTAACACATAAACAAACATATTTGAATAAAAGTATGAATAATATAAATTAATCACTTTGAATAACCTAAAACCTATATGTAAATTAATACTAAATTGATTCAGTATAAATTATACTGAATTCTCTTTGATAATTAAGAGTTTATAAGCTACAAATTTACCAGTAGTACAACTAATTGCCAGGTTCTGTTAGTTGTTACGGCAAAGATACAAATGTTGAGGATATTATCAAGTCACACTGAAATAAACAAAATAAGAACCATTTAGAATTATACTGAACAAAAAAGGAGATGATCACAAAATCTTCCTGTTTTCATCATTCATGAAAAAGATTTATAATCACAATAAGATGCAGTTGAAAAAGTCTGTCTTCTCATTTTGTAAATCAGGATCCTTGTTACAAGAAGTGGAAGCACACAATCCCAGTCTGCTCCTCTGAAGAGTCTGAGTTAACGGTATTGAATGGGGTCCAGAAATTCATCTTTTAAAATGAAACATCCCAAAATACCTACATTAGAGAAATTTAGGGGAAAAAATGAGTAAATTTAAGGAGGAGGTTTTATGAAGGCCCATAATCTATAGGACACACTGTTCTAAAAAGCAAAGTGAAATGCCTAGGACTTCAAAGGCCACATTTATGCTCTGAAGATCACTCCTAACTTTGACTTTACCACTTCTGGCAAAGGAAAGATCTTAAAGGAATGTTGAGAAGGCTGTTTCCTCCATCCAAGTTCTTCATATTCAGTTCAGTATGCTCAAACTATTTTCCAAAGTAAAGGAACATTCAAAAGAACTGAGTAGTAGTACTATATATATTGTTTTGTCATTTCAATATCAATACATTTAAATATGTTGTTATTAATATCATATGTATTGGGTATTCCTCTTCTTTTGTTTTTTGGTACTGAGAATTGAACCTAGAGTCGCTTTACCACTTAAACATATCTCCAGCCCTTTATATTTTGTATTTTTTTTATTTTGCTATAGTCTCACTAAGTTGCTTATGGCCTTGATAAGATGCTGAGGCTGGCCTTAAACTTGCAATCCTCCTGTCTCAGCCTCCTGAGTCACTGGGAAATTAAATCAATTAAAAATAGGCCAGGTCTCATGGTCAAGTACTTTAATCTCCCTAAAATGTAGTTGATTTTTCTGTCTGGTATAAGACAAGTGTTCAATTTCTTTCTTTCTTTTTTCCAATAAACAAAAATTGGTGCTAGGGATTGCACCTAGGGCCTCACCTATGCTAAGCATCCACTCTATCACTCAGCTAGAGCTCCAGTCTCAATTTCATTGTTTTGCCTGTGGATATCCAATTCTCCAAGAACTATTTACTGAAGAGAGTATATATTCCTCATTGTGTATTCTTGGCACCCTTGTCAAAACTTGCATGCTTGTAAATACATGGGGTTGTTTTGTTGTTTTTGTTTCTGTTATACTAGTATCGTACTGTTTTGATTACAGTTATGTAGTATATTTTGAAATCAGGTAGTGTAATGCTTCAATCTTTCTTACACTTTCTCAAGCTATATTTGGTCATTCTGGGTCTTTGCTGGTCCCATGTGAATTTTAGGCTTGTTTTTTCTACTTTTGTAAAAAATGGCATTTGTATTTTGATTGAGATAGCATCAAATGTGTAAAACACTTTGCATAATATGGATTTTGCTTTTAGAGACAGATTGATTCAGGAAAGCAGGTACACATTCAAGGGAAAATGTGGACTACCTCAGGGAAAAGACAGTTTTTAGGATAAAGTAAGAACTATACATTCAAGAGAGAATACAGGCTGTATCAAAAGGGAGAAACAGCCAGTATGGGCATTTTAACAATATTAATTTCTTCAATTCTTAAGCTATAAAACTCTTAGGGGAAAAAAACATACATGACATTCTTCAGGATATTAGTTCTGATTTCTTGCATATGACCTCAAAACTATAGGCAGCAAAAGCAAAAGTAGACAAATGGGATTAAATCAAACTAAAAAATCTTCTGCACAACAAAAGAAAGAAAGTGAAAAGGCAACTTATGTACGGATTGGGAGAAGCTATTGTTAGATCACATATCTGATAAAGGGTTAAAAGAAAGTGAAAAGGCAACCTACATACAGATTGGGAGAAACTATTGGCAGATCACATATCTGATAAAGGGTTAATTTCCAAAATACATAAGGAACTCCTATAAGTCAAGAGGAAAAAAGAATCCCAAATAAGACAATTAAAAAATGGACAAAGGATGTAAACAGACTTTCCCCCGGAAGATACATGAATCACCAACAAATGCTGAAAATGGTGCTCAACACCACTAATAAGGGAAAGACAAATAAAAGCCATAACTAGATACACTTCATACCTTTTATAACGGTCATTATCAAAAACAAAACAAAGCAAATGATAACAAGTTCTGACAAGGATGTGGAGAAATTGGAAGCTTTACGCACTGTTGGTGGAAATGCAAAACAGTGCAGCCATTTTGGAAAAGAGTATGGAAGTTCTCCAAAAAACAGTAGTAGAAGAAAGAATTATCCTTTGATCCAGCAATCCTACTTTTGAGCATATATACAAAATAATCAGAATTAGACTCTCAAAAAGATATCTGTACTCTCATTTTTATTGCATTGCTGTACTAGTCACAATAACTAATAGATGGATATAATCCAAATATTCATTGACAGAAGAATGGATAAAGTAAGTGTGGTATACACATACAATGAAACATTATTCAGCCTCTGAAAAGAAGGAAATGTGCTGCAAAATCACAGAAGGACATACGCAACATGATTCTACTTACATGAAGTATCTGAAATTGTTAAACTTATATAAGTAGAAAATAGAATGGAAGTTGCTAGTTGAAGGAGGAAGGAGAAAAGAAGAGTTGTTTAATGTGTATAAAGTTTAAGTTATTCAAATGAATAAGTGAGATATCTGCTATAGAACATTGTACCTATAGTTAACAATATTGTATTATGTGCTTAAAAATTTGTTAAAAGAGCAGATCTCATGTTTAGTGTTCTTACCACAGAAAAAAGAGACATAAAAAACCTTTGGAGGCAATGGATGTTTATTACCTTGATGGTGGTAAAAGTATCATGGGTTTATACAATTGTACAAACTTATCAAATTTTATATATTAAACATCTGCCATTTTCTTTGTGTATCAATTATACTTTGATAAAGTTGTTAAAGAAAGGACAAATAAGATGAATCAAATTTTTTACACTTACTAGCACAAATATGAAAGTGGAGGCATATACACAACTGCAGTATTTTTCTATAATCAAACACTTAAAAATAAACAGCAGATTCTTTCTTTTGTTATAACTCTGTATCTCTGTTGCTTTTCTACTTGACTTGCAAGGTGTCCCAACATTCTGTACTAAAAACCTCTTACCATGTGAAATTAACCATAGTAAAAGACAATCTGTGAATTATGCATGACATATGACAGACTTCCAGATGCACCTATATCATTGTAAAGTTACAGTTAGGCAAATATATAAGAAGTATCCCTCTCCAAAGAGTAATTTATATTTAAAGCAGGCACTGAATTCTCATTTAAATTTCATAAAATTATGAGAAAAAAATCTCTAATGCTCCTTATATTTCTATAAATCTAAAGGGAATGATTGGGGCAGTTTATTTCGATGATGATCTATTATGTCTATTAAGTAGCCCCAAAGGTAAAACACTTTGACACAAAGTTCAAAATATTAAGTCAATATAATAAATATTTGTTATCTTATACTCTGCATGTACTGTTTCAAGACAAGACAGCGTAACTGTTGCTTCTCTTTGAGAATCCTCTGTTTAATTGTGAAAAATATATTTTTCTTAAAAATAAATGGATAGATTAGGGGTGTGGCTCAGTGATAGGACCCAAGACTCTGGGTTTGATCACCAGCACCACCACCACTAACCAAAAAGAAACAAAAATGAAAAACAGAAATGGGCTGAGGGTATATCTCAATGCTAAAGTGCTTGCTTTCCTTACATGCACAAGGCCCTAGTTTGATCCTCAGTCCTGAAAAAAAAGAAAAAGAAAAAAGATGGAAGTGTCCCCCAAAAGCTCATCTGTGAGATAATGCAAGAAAATTCAGAGGAGAAATTATTGAGTTGTAAGAGTCTTAACCCAATCAGCGAATTAATCCTCTGATAGGAATTAACTAAGTGGTAACTGAAGTGGTAGGGTGTGGCTGGAGGATGTGGGAATTGGGGCGTGGCTTTGGCATGTATATTTGTATCTCATGAGTGGAGTCTCTCTCTCTGGTTTCTGATCACCATGTGAGCTACTTTCCTCTGCCACACTCTGCTGCCATATTGTTCCTGCTTCAGCTGGAGCCCTGAGGACTGCAGCTAGCTGCCTATGCACTAAGACCTCTGAAACCATAAGCCTTCAAATAAACTTTTCCTCCCCTAAAATTGTTCTAGTCAGATCCTTTAGTCACAGCAGTGAAAAAGCTGACTAAAACAACTTGTAAAAGTGAAACATTAAATGCTTGATTATAAACAACAACATCAACAAGTTGATGACCACAATTTCTAAAGCAGTGCTTCCCACAGTTCAGTGTGCATAATAATTACCTAGAGTACATTGTTTACAATGCACACTCCCAAGGTTTTACCTACAGGGATTCTGATTAGCTAAGTCTGACAAGGGTCCCAGGATCCTGCATTTAAAACAAGCTCTCCAGATGCTTTTGATGTAGATTGTACATGTATTCACCTCTGAAAAATCCTGTCCTAGACTTGCCCTTCTCTAACTTTAATCTGCAAAGGAATCCTCTGAGGAAGTTGTTAAAATATAGTTCTTTGGAGGAAGATTCTAACATGTTCCCAGGTGAGGTAAATGCTTATTGTTCATACACCACCCTTTGTGAAGCAAGGCTGTAAAACTTAAACATTTGCCAAATATAAAACAATATCCTCAGAAATACAAAATAAATATAAATATTAAAAAAAGAAATACAAAATAAATGATGTCAAAGTCATTATAACCTATATACACTGTGATAATACACACCAGTAAATTAAGTAAGTAAACATGAGATGTGTGTGCATGTGGGAGTTAGGGGACTTTAAGTGCTAGAAAAAAAGATAGTGATTATGTTAAAACCATTAATTCCCAATTTCTTTTCAATTGTGTGAATATTTTAATGAATTGATATAGATGCATTAAAATAAGTTGGAAATCATAATCTAGAGCTTATATATACTATCATACTAATATATTCTTGTTATAATGATTAGATAATATATTCATAATTTTATAGTATATTTAAGTTTTTGTAGGGGTTCCACATCTGGGACAATGGGACAAAATGGTTAAGGGTTGAAAACTATAATTTTTGAAAGGACTAGAAGAGACCATTGGTCTGTACACGTTGTATCAAAAACAAGTCCCCACTGTTTCCTGGACAGACTCTTCAGTTAGATCCTATGAGTGTGACTCAAAGGTAATGGCACTTTTTTAGCTTCAGTTGGCTAGAATGACTGTGAGGAAACACAACATTCAGTTTTATATCACCTAGACAAACACTGCTGCAGGTGGGAAAATTTCCTTTTAACACTACTAAGTGAGACTCTCTTCAGCAAAATAGGACAGATGATTATGAAGTCATAAAAGTTTATTTAGCAGATTTCCAAGTTTTCTCAAGTGCTCTCTTTACAACATTTTCTGTTCATCTGTTAAAAAAAATGCATCATTCAACAACTGTTGGAACTGAGTTTTAGTTGGAATGCTGACTGTCTTAGGTGAAGAAGGAATTGTCAACTTACTATTTGAGTTGCAGCAATCATTCTTAAGGTTCTCACAGCATATTTAGTTGGCTGAGCATCTAAAAGCCATGGTTTCTTTAGGGAATCTGTTAAATAAGGATGCTAAGTTAACTAAGTACATAATTTTATACAAAACCAAAGCCTTTGACAAATGTTTGTACACATAAAATATCTGTGAATATTAATAGGATGTAAGAAAATATTTCAGCTAACTTTCTCAGGTAATATCAACATTGGAAAAATGAAAGTAAACATACTGTAGGAACTCAAGAAAGCAGCAGCGAACCTGGAAAGAAGTACAGCTGGTTAGAACTGCCTAAGGCTAGAGGGGCAAGTGAGTGGCTGCAGGTGGTAACGAGGTGGCCTTAAGAAGCTGGAGAAACATGTTAAGTTTTCTTCCTTGCCTCACCCATGAATAATCTAGCAACAACCATCACCCTTCCTTCACTATAGGAAAAAGCATCAACAGTTTAGACTTCTGGATACCTGAGTCTGCAAGATAGGATGAAAAAGAGATGCAAAAAGAGAGAGAACTTCTCAGACAATCATCCCTTGCTCACTCCTTCTAGCTATCCAGGGTTGGTGGATTATAATTTTAGGGCCTTGTAATCTCCAAAGCTTTGAGGGAAATCTCTAAACAAAGCAGTTCACATGATGCCTGGTGATTTGCACAGTGGCCCATAACCTCTTCCTTCTCCCTAAATTCCCTGGGACTGACAGACATACTCATCTGTAAGGACTTCTCCAGTACACATGACAAGACAAGGTGGCTGATCCTCCTTTCCCACATGAGTTCATCAGGGAGCTCTCCCAAAAATTACAGGCAAAGAGGAAGACAGAAAAAGTGAAAGAAAACGACTTTATGTGGAGGGCAGGAGAAAAATGCTAATTTCTTGACCTTAGGTTTACCAGAGTAATTCACAATTTTAGGGGGGAAAACTGAGATAAAATATAAAGTGAGCCAAAACTCCCATCTTAAGAATTTATTTACTAAGCCATGAAAATATGATTATTGGCCTCCATTAGCAAGAGAGTACCCCACCAACTCAGGGAATGCTGAAATCCTGCAAAAGAAGTGTTTGGCTACTGATTGGAAAAGTGTGGAATAGAAGTTTGGGAGTTAACATCCTAGTCAGCTAATTCTGACTCTGTTAAATCTGGCTTTATTTGTTTTACTTGTTAAAGTAATGTTTAAAATTTGATACAGTGAGGAAATGTGGTCATTGTGCTGCCTACAATTATAGGGAATATGTGTGCACATTGAAAAAAAGATCATGTACTTTTAGTATATTATTAACCATAGCCAAACTCCCATCATTTTTTGAGTGTAACATTTAAGAATTAGGCCATTTATTGTATGGTAGGGTTCACATTTATAGTATGTATGCTAACTTATTGACACTAAAATCCCTTTCTTATTCAATCCATTTATTCTTTTTTAAACTACAAAAGCAACATATGCATATATATATATATCTTAAAATTTTGATTTTACAAATTTTGATAAATTTTTCAATGTTTTCAATTTACTTGCTCATTGCCAAAATCTGAATACCCCATCGTACAAGGAAGGACAAAGTGGAAAATCCCCAGTCAATATTGCTCTCTACCAAACCATGCAATTCTCACAAGTAATCATCTTAACTCATGCTGAGCAAAACTGTAAAAATGCAATAAATTACTATTTTTAAAAAATATATAACAATAATATTCTCCTAATCTCTGGAACTTTGATATTTACTTTCAGCTTTAACTCTAGAATGCAAAACTAAGCATTTTCAGTTTATTTTTCTCTAAAGAATGGCAGACATTTCAGGGCAGATTTTAATGTTGGATTAACGTCACATATTCTGACATTTTCTTGGTCCTTATACTCCAATGTAACCCTTTAATAAAATTTACATTTATCTATCACATGGGCAATCATGTTGATTTTAAATTATTTTTGTACATAAACTTTCAAAGTTTAAGAACTTAAATGACGAAAAACTGGAAATTATAAATACTAAACATGAAACAAATTTGTCAATTCCAGAGTGCAATACAAACTTGATTCCAAAATGGGATTTCTAAAGTCAAGGAAATAGTTCAAAACATGAACATTATTTAAATTATCAACTTTATATTTTTGTCCACCTTCTTTTCCAATGTGTAAATTTGTAAGAATTTTAACAAATTCATTTAGAACAGAAAAACTATTTTTCCATTGTGTTCTTAAATAATATTCAAGTATTGTCTTTTCATCAGATACATGTACATAGAATATGTAGTAATAATTAATCATGTTGCCCCAAATAAAAATTCATTTTGTTAGAATCATTATTTGCATTTTGAAATTTAACAGAATAAAATTAGGAGTAAACTAATTCTATTAATTATAATTTTATAAAAATTGAAAGAACACTGGGTATAAAAAAATAGAAATGATTTATAAATTTTATTGAAGTAGTGTTAACTTTAGCAGTCCAGGGAAAATTGACTTACGTTCATCTTTTCTTAATTTTTATCTGATGATTATAGATGCCCTGAATTCTATGTATTCTAAAGAGCATTACAAGATATAGCAGTTCAGTCATTTATCCATTCAATCAATATTTAGAAATAACATAATGTTTCTATAATGTTTTGGGTTTTGGGGATGCAGCAATTAGGAAAAAAACATACTATTCCCAATCTACTGTATTTTATATTCTATGTGACAGGGCGGATATTAATCATATTACCACAGAATGAATGTGAAAATTAAAAATTGTGTATGTGACATAAAAAGACATAAGAACATAGAATAGGGAGTGTTATATAGTTTGAAGTGTCAGAGGGAGGGAGTAATTGGATAGATGGGATAAGAAGGATGAGAATGAGTTAGATTAAGCAGGGGAGAAAATAAGGCATCCAGTGTCTGTTATGAAGAATTATAATACATTTGAAGAACTAATCAAAGGCTGGTTATACTGCATCTTAGACAACAAGGGTTAGTGATGCAAGGTATATTCAAGAGCCAACCACGAAATATCACATGAACAACACTGAGAACATCATGATCAAATTGAATTTTTAAAATATTTTTAGTTGTCAATGAACCTTTATTTTTTATTTATTTATATGTGGTGCTGAGAATCAAACTCAGTGCCTCACACATGCTAAGCAAGTGCTCTACCATTGAGCCACAGCCCCAGCCCTCAAATATGCATTTAAAAATTGTTATGATTTTATTACTGAGGATATAATGTGGGAAAGCCTTTTAGGAGTCTATTGTGGTAATCCAGTTTAAAGATTGGATTAGGGTAAGAGAAATGAGGAAAAGATGGCACATTTAAAATATATTTGGTAAAATTAGTAAGACCTGGTAGTAGACTGAAATCAAATTCCTTACATGTATGATTTTGTCAAGATGAGCCCAATTATTATGTGTAATTATGATACTCTAATAAAAAATTGATCATTAAAAAAATACCTAGCAATAGGTTAGATCTCCATGGAAGTTGATTTTTTTAAAAACTAGGAAATGTTGAAGAATATTCATAGTCTAAAAAATATGCACTTAAATGCTTCCATGTTCTGTACTTAAGTCCTATGAAACATATCATATGATGCCTTATCCTTTTTATAAGATCAGTGGTTAGTTTTAGAATCAAGTTGTGGGTTTGTCTTAACTATAGCAAGTCCTGTTTCTTTTTTAAAAAAAACACGTAGTCACCCTGAGTCATGTAGGATACTTTCCTGAAGGTATGAGACAATTTAGAGTCAAATATGAGTTCCGTTTCAGGTAAGTGTCCTAGGTTCTAGATATTTGTATCATAATTTTATACTTCATCACTATTTTCTTACCTTTTATTTTCTTTTGACTATAATTGTGTCTCCCTCATTTAAAAAATAAATCTCCTTGGTAGTACATATATGCTTTGTAATTTACTTCAAGATGGCTTTAGAAAAGATAGAGAATAAACATGTATAATATATCAAGGTCAGGGCCTATATGGCTCCATGATAATAAAGGAAAGCAAAAAAAAAAAAAAAACCAGAATGATTTACTAAAGGCATATTTTCACTTTTATTACAGTCACTGTATGATTATTGCTAAATTTAGGCACTAAGTCAGAAGAAGACATAAATTAGTGCATATTCTAGGGTAGCTATTTAATCTTTTCTATACAAATGCTATCTTTTAGGATGTTACTTCACAGCTAGCAGAAAGAGACTTTCTTATGATTTCAACAGAATTTAAGACAGGCAGTGATATAAATTGATAGATAATTACATAATTTCTGATCATGATAAAGTTCAGAGGTTTTTTCTTATTAAAGAAAACTAAATATTTTCTAAGGTCTTTTTTTAAACTGAGGATTGAACTGAGAGACCCTTTACCATAGATATACACCCCCAGTTTTTTCTTACATTTTTATTTTGAGATGGGGTCCAAGCTCTTTTTATAAAAGTCAAATGATATGAAATTATTTACTTACCAAGTAAAAGATGTGTTTAAAGAACCAATTACTAAAACTCTTCAAACCTACATAGCAGAATTCAATTAGAAGATGTGGATCTTTTTTTATATGTATATCATTATGTAGTGTCTGTTCTGTGAATCTTTGCTTGGTTTCTCCAACAGCAATCAAATGCTGCTGCTGCTGCTGCTGCTGCTGCTACTTCTTCTTTACATTTTCCTCTGTTCTCTAAGTATATCACAAATATAAACCATTATCTAATTATACCCTCGTTATTTGTTTGGCACTCTGTTAGATTACAAACACTTTTGAATAGTATTGACATATTTTCATCTTTGAATTTTAGAGGAGGGGAACATTTATTGATTGTATCCTATAAGTTCCAGTTACCAGTACTAGATGTTTGCCTCCATAATCATATTTATTATTGACAGCACTATGGGTAAATATTCTGATCCTCATTTTACAAATAAGGAAAATGAGTCCATGGTATAGTGTCTGTACATGTAAAGATGGAAGCCTAAAATTTAAGTATTTAATGACATGAGAGAAGGTTTCTAGATCACAGTGACATCCCAAACCTGGATTTATTTCCTCTCTTTCAAGGAGAAATCTAATTAAAATTTTAATAAAGAGTTTTAAAAGAAAAGGCAGTTATTTAGAAGAAGCCTTCAATGGGCATCTGCACAAAGGCTGAAAAAAGACAAAGCTGCATATAGCTCCTAGAGAGCCCATTAGTGCCCAAAATATTCACCCACTTAAAGGGCAGGATGAAGTGGAGACAATCTCACTCCTGGCAAGTCCAGTATGAAATGCCAAGCTCCTGGGCATAAAAGCAGAATGATTTTTACCCTAAAATGAAGCTTATCAATTGCTGTACCTGTGCAAACATGGAATCATAATTTACTTTTCTATTGCCTCTTTGTTAAATATGAATGAATACCCAAAAATCATGAGCCATTAGACCAAGTCCTCCAAAATGAAACACTGAGACTGAGATAAATAAAATAATTGACCTCAGAGAAAATATAGAAAACTAGTTTTGCAGATAAGAAATTTAAAAGTAATTGTGATTAATATCAAGAATAATTATGAAGCTGTTTCAACTGCAAATTAGGAACAGGACACTAAGAAACAGAAACAGAATAAAAATTCTTAGATATTTATATATCCAAGAGCAAAAGTTATTACATTACAGAGAACTATCTAGTAGGTCTGGAAAGCAACAGGTACAAATGGGAGAGGGAAAATTGATCTAGAATGGCAGTATATTGGAAAGAGAGAGGTTTCAGACACCTGTGTAACTTTTTAGAATTTATAGTATTCTTATCTTACAATGGTGAGTGAAGAGATCTTGTGTAGATTGATGAAATAAGAAATATGGAGAAAGGTACAGATTTTTCTATTGTAAACTACTCTGAGCACACGGAACTGACCTTTGGCTTTGATGTGAACAAAGCAGACTCCACCAAGCACTTCTATTCTCCTGTCAACAAACTAAACTTCACCTGTGATGATAAGTGAGAAGGGAATGCCCAAGACCAACTTCCTTGTTCTTATCTTGTGTGTAATCTTTATGAAGGGTGACTGTGACACTGAGGAGGAAGTCTGTGAAGTACTGAATATGTAGACATATATTTTGAGAGAAATTAATTCGTTTTTGGGGAGCCCAAGAAGTTCACCAAAACTTTGGCAATGGAAAACTACCTGGTCTCTATTAATGATCCTGTACAATATAGATTCTTGTGGGGCCTAAGTGCCCAGGCTGAATCTAAAAAGATGAAATAGAGTTTCCGTGCTAGACTTTTAGGCTCAGATTAGTGAGTCTGATCCTTGTTACTTTACATCCTAGTGTAAGGAAGCTTTGAAAGGCGAGGAAGAAATAGTATGAGACAATATTGCAGATAGGGCTGGCTCCACTGCCATGGCCAATGCTATTTTCAGTTGCTTCTCCCATCTTAAGAGAATATTGAGGCAGATCCTTCACTTTGTTTTTGAAAGAAGCAGTTAGAGCTATAAGTAGAGCTGAGGTGGGGCTGGAGGAAAGAAAACAGTGCCTTACATCTTTATTTTTCCTATTCTACATGAGTGACTTGAACGTTTATCATTTGAGGGATTATTCAAATGTTGTTTCTTTTAATATGACATTTAATTAGTCTCAGTAGCTAAGTTCATGAATAGTATTGGTCACACATTTATTATATTTGTCAAAATTAATTTAACTATTCTACTAATTGGCGCCTAAATTGTTTTTGATTTGTCAATATGATTTGTAGAACTGAAGTCAATATTTTGGAAATGAACTACAGGGTAGATGAACATGGTTTCTGAAAGGAAAGATACAGCAAAATGGAAATTGTATTAAAGTGAATAAGAAATTTGTATATTTTTATAAATGTTGTCAAAATTTACTTCCAATTTTTTTCTTTGCGTTCATACTCATACAAACTCATGTATATTAATATCCTGTACATTTAAAGACATTCTGTGTTCTCAATCTTAAATTGTAGTCCAACTCAAGGATGAGAAAAATTTTATCACTGTTAATTAGTTTATGTTTCCCTATTGTATAATTAGGTTGAACAGTATTAAGTTGCAACCTTACTAATATAAAGCTAAATTTATACAGTGATGTCCTGAGTAACAGAATATTTCTGAGCATGGTTTAAAATTGTGATGTCAACACAATATTTCTCCTTCATCTGAGAAATAAGGATTTAGTTAGAATGACCAGGTGTCAAGGAATAAAGCCAGACAGGAACTCAGCTAGTGAGGACTTAGGGAGAGAGCTTTGCAGAGTCCATGAAAGAAACCACGTACAAAATCAAATCTAAAAACCTCATTGAAGGTTGGCTATCAGAATTCTATTTTTTTTCCAGTACTGGTGATTTAACCTAGGGGCAACTTACCAGTGAGCTACATTCCCAGTCTCCTTTTTTTTTTTTCTTTTCTTTTTTTTTTTTAAATTTTGAGACAGAGTCTCACTAAATTCTGAGGCTGACATTGAACTTTCCATCTTCCTTCCTTCTAAGTCACTGGGGTTACAAGCATGCATCACTATGCCTAGCTTGGAAATCAGGATTATGAATCTGGAGTTCAGCATCATGTGGAGAATGCCTCAGGAAGAGAGAAGATAGGGAGTTTGGTGTAAGGATTAGGAAAAATTATAAGAATAGATTTGGGGTATCTTTGAATCATCATTGCCAGATGAATAGAAGAGACATCTCAATGGGTAGATCTATTGGATGAAAGAACAGAGACATGCAAGACACCCACCCATACTAATTTAGAATATTACTACCTACTGTTAAGTTCAGTATAGACAGCTCTTCTATGTTACTCGGCAATGTTAAACATGGATTATGGGAAAGCTACAAGTTTTGATGACTCAGGGAGTCAATGCAGCATTGCCAATGTTCTATGACTGAGAGTTCCCTTGATGTCACCTGAAGAAGAGTACTTCATTCCTGTGGAAGGTAGCCCTCCCTGCCTGTGATTGGGACCACGTGAACAGTTCGTATTGGTGAGTTATGATAAACAGTAAAGATAGGCCAAGAGTCCCATGAGTGTTGGAATTGAATTCAAGTATGTATTGCTTTTCCACTTGGGAGTTGGAAGGGAAATATCCTATACTAGTTATCTCAGTAACACTATTGATAAAAGCATGTGTATGGGCAGATCTTCTAAACCAATCCACATGGTTACTTCTGCTCTGATTACCTCTCATGATTTCTGAGTCCTTGGCACACCAAAAAACAAGTTTCTGTGGCTTTGATTATTCACCTAAATTGCCACTAGTAACTGCCTGGAACAGAGGGTTGGCCAATGGTATAGTTATTTGTAGGTTGGATGGAAGACCTATGGAAATGGTACATAGTTTAAATTTTTCCTAAACTGTGGTCACAGGAATGTATGAAGTACAATTCAGGAAGCACCCTTTATCATCTTGTATGTACAATTCTACCTCCAAGATGAAGAATTTAGGGCCTGGGGATCTGATGTCCATTATGACACTCACCATTAGTTTGATATGGGAATTACCAAGTTAAGTGGGCAGCCATAACAGTTTGAATTTCTTCAATGGAAGTTAAGGTTCCATATATTGAATCAGGGAATGTGAACTGCTAGTACTCATTTATTCATATTTCTGGCACATACTTACTGGATATATGCTGAAGTGCTTAATCCCAAAAATATCCATGCCTGTGTCAGCAGTGTCACGTAAGAGTACAAAAAAACCCACCATTTTACTATGGAAGTACATTAGAAACAATTGATACATATATACAAGAAGCATGAGCACTGGGATTAGATTTGGGTCACAAATGTCAGTGGTCCACATTCAAAATAAATTTATTAAAATTTTGAAGAATAAATTTATGAATAAATTAAGAGATGATATATGAATTAAATTCTGCAAAAACATAATACATTACAACAATTATTGTGCTATTTTTGGGGGGGTACAGGGGATTGAACTCAGGGGCACTCAACCACTGAGCCACATCCCTGGCCCTATTTTGTATTTTATTTCGAGACAGGGACTCACTGAGTTGCTTAGCACCTCGCCGTTGCTGAGGCTGGCTTTGAACTTGCAATCCTCCTGCCTCAGCCTCTTCAGCCATTGGGATTACACCGCACCTGGATATTGTGCTATTTTTTAAATGCTACTTTAAAAGCACTTGCTACTTTTTAAAATAGCAAAATATTATTAATGATTATGATTGAATTGGATGTGAAAGCCCACATAAAATTAAAACTTGGAGGCAAAATAAAATGAAATACACTATCACTATAGAAATCTTCACACATTTAGCTCATTTTATTTTTATTTTATTTTATTTTTTAAAACTTTTTTTAAGTTGTACTTGGACACAATACCTTTATTTTATCTATATGGTGCTGAGAATCGAACCCAGTGCCCCATGCATGCAAATCAATGTTCTACCACTGAGCCACAACCACAGCCCATTTAACTCATTTTAAAATATAATTAAGATAAATGATCATTTGTTTTGCTATGGATTATAAATAGTAAAACATATTATATACATAGAACTCTGTTACTTAAATTCATTCACAGAGTTTGGGTACTGTTAATATAGTATTCAATCTGTATTAATATGTTTTATGACATCTGGGCTTCTCAACAAAATGGCTTTATTATTTATACTTGGGTTATGTAAGTCTATATATTTCTAAAAATGCAGACTTCTATGGAGTCATACATCAATGTTTATACTTTAGTAATATCCTAAGAAATCTTTTTACATTCAGACTTTTAGAATTTATGAGTTAAATATTATTTCAAAGGAATACAGTAACTGAGGATACTCATAAAATGATTATCAACTACATGATATAAAAATATCTACCTGCATATCTATGTCAGAGTAAATTTTACAGAGAACACTCATGATGATCAGGCAATTATTCAGATACTATTTTAGATGGTTTGAGCTTGTATACATATCTACACAATGAGAGTCATTCTAGGAAACTCAATATTCAATTCTTTTAGTAAGAGAAGGAAATTTCTGCTTCATTGGCTTTCTTTGTAGTTCAACAAAAATTATTTAAAGGTTAACAATTGGGCAATATTAGTATATTAAATACAAAATACAAGACTAAATAAAAAAGTATTGT
>PVHX01027633.1:0-19132 GCA_004024805.1 Geosciurus inauris | reverse complement strand
TATATTATGACAAAACTGTAAACATCTTATTAGGAGCTATTTGGTTTAAGGCTGCATATTATTTGAATTGGGATCTGTTGATATTGATCAACCCCTTAAAGGAGAGGTATTGAAACTGTGCAGGGAAACTATAAGCCTATAGGATTAAAAACTATAACACCTCAGATCCACAGTACTAGAAGGGAAGCCACAGGAACAACATGAAAAAACAAGGAAATAAAGTGTCCCAAACAAACCAAGTATTACATTATTAGAATGCATGGCCAGCACAGCAGAAGAAATGTCAGAGTAGTAGTTCAGGATGTACATAATTAAAATGTTCTGTGAATTAAATCATCACGTCAGATTAGGCCCTGACTTCCTTAACAAGACTTCTCAACTGCAAACAAAACTTCCAAATACAAGGGATAATATAAGAGAGCAAAGACAGGCAGCAAAAGATCATTTCTATAAAGAGCTACATAGGCAAATACAGGAAGCAAAAGATTACTTAAAAAAGGAGATAGAGATTCTGAGAAAGAACCAAACAAAAACCCTCAAAATGAAAGAAACAATAAACCAAATTAAAAACTCAATAGAAAGCATCATCAACAGATTAAATCACTTGGAAGACAGAACCTCAGACAATGAAGACAAAATATTTAGTCTTGAAAATAGAGTTGACCACATAGTGAAGATGGTAAGAAACCACGAACAGAACATCCAAGAATTATGGCATAACATGAAAAGGTCAAATTTAAGAATTATTGGGATAGACAAAGGCATAGTTACAAACCAAAGGAAAGAACAATCTATTCAATGAAATAATATCAGAAAAATTTCCAAACATGAAGACTGAGTTGGAAAACCAAATACAAGAGGCTTACGGGACACCAAATGTACAAAATCACAATGAATCTACACCAAGGCACATTGTAAGGAAAATTCCTAGGGGCTGGGGTTGTGGCTCAGCAGTAAAGCACTAGCTTAGTGTGGGTGAGGCACTGGGTTCAATCCTCAGCAACACATAAAATAAGTAAGTAAGTAAATAAATAAATAAATATAAATAAAGCCATTAAAAACATGCCTAGCATACAGAATAAGGAGAGAATTTTAAAAGCCACAAGAAAAAGGAATAGGATTACAGAGAGAGGGGGAAACCAATTCAGATTTCAACAGATTTCTCAATCCAGAACCTCAAAGCTAGAAGAGCCTGGAATAACATATACCAAGCTCTGAAAGACAATAGGTGCCAACCAAGGATCTTATATCCGGAAAAACCAACCTTTAGATTTGATGATGAAATACAAATCTTCCAAGATAAACAAAAGTTAAAAGAATTTACAGCAAGAAAGCCTGCACAATAGAACATTCTTGGCAAAATATTCCACGAGGAGGAAATGAAAAAAAAAACAATGAAAATCTGCAAAAGGAGGAACTACACTAAAGGTAAGGCAAATCAAAGGAGAAAGCAAGACATGTATGACTTAAAGAGATCAAGTTCAAGCAAGGAAATAGAAGACGCTATCAAAAGCTTACTGACCAAGAAAAACCCAGGACCACATGGATTCACAGTCGAGTTCTACAAGACCTACAAAGGAGAATCAATACCAGTACTCCTTAAATTTTTCCAAGTAAAATCCCAACATCATTCCTTATAGGAATAGGAAAAGTAATCATAAAATTCATTTGGAAAAATAAGAGACCCAGAATAGCCAAAGCAATCCTTAGCAAGAAAAGTGAAGCAGGAGGCATCACAATACCAGACCTTAAACTATACTACAAAACTATAGTAACAAAACCAGTATGGTAGTGGCACCAAAACAGACATGTAGATCAACAGTACAGAATATAAGACACAGAGACAAACCCACATAAATACAGTTATCTCATACCAGACAAAGGCGCCAAAAACACACTGGAGAAAAGATAGCCTCTTCAACATATGGTGCTGGAAAAACTGGAAATCTGTATGCTGCAAAATGAAACTAAACCCCTATCTCTCACCCCGCACAAAACTCAAAGTGGATCAAGGACCTAGGAATTAGAACACAGACTCTTCACCTAATAGAGGAAAAAGTAGACTCAAAACTTCATTATGTTGGATTAGGCCCTGACTTCCTTAACAAGACTCCTCAACTGCAAGAAATAAAATCAAGAATCAATAAATGGTATGGATTCAAACTAAAAAGATTCTTCCCAGCAAAAGGAACAATCAATGATGTAAACAGAGAGCCTACATTTTGGGAACAAATATTTGCAACATGCACATTAGATAGAGCACTGATCTCCAGGATTTATAAAGAACTCCAAAAACGTAACAACCAAAAATCAAACAACCCAATCAATACATGGTAAGAAGTTGAACAGAAATTTCTCAGAAGATATACAATCAATCAACAAATATATGAAAAAATGTTTGACATCTCTAGTAATTAGAGAAATGCAAATCAAAACTACTCGAAGATTTCATCTCACACCAGTCAGAATGGCAATTATCAAGAATACAAGCAATAATAAGTTTTGGAAAGGATGTGGGGGAAAAGGCACACTCATACGTTACTGGTGGGACTGCAAATTGGTGAAACCACTATAGAAAGCAGTATAGAGATTCCTTAGAAAATGGAATGGAACCACCTTTTGACCCAGCTATCCCACTTCTTGGTCTATACCCTAAAGACTTAAAAACAGCATACTACAATAATAACAGCATACTACATAAGTCTGTACTACATACAGACTTCAATGTTTATAGTGGCACAATTCACAATTGCTAAACTGTGGAAGCAACCTAGATGCCCTTCAGTAGATGAATGGATAAAGAAACTGCCATATATATATATATACACACACACATACACACAATGGAATATTACTCAGCATTAAAAGAGAATAAAATCATGGCATTTGCAGGTAAATGGATGGAACTGGAGAATATCATGCTAAGCAAAGTAAGCTAATCCCAAAAAACCAAAGTCCAAATGTTCTCTCTGATAACTGGATGCTGGTCCATAATGGGGGTAAGGTGGGGAGCATGGGAGAAATGTATGACTTTTGGATAGGGCAAAGGAGAGGGAGGGGAAGAGAGGGGGCCTGGGGATAGGAAAGATGGTAGAATGAGATGGACATCACTACCTCAGGTACATGCATAAAGACACAAATGGTGCAATTCTACCTTGTGTACAACCAGAGAAATGAAAAACTATGCTCCATATGTATACTGTGAATTGAAATGCATTCTGTTGTTTTTAAAAAATAAAATAAAATAAGAGAGAATATTTGCATTTGGGATTTTTTCAAATTTGGAATATTTGAAAATACTCAAGGAGATGTCTTAGATTGGAACCCAAGTCTAAACATGAAATTCATTTACTTTTCATACAGACTTTATATATACATAGGCTGGGAGTAATTGTATGCAATATTTTTAGTGCATTTTGACTACAATTGTCACAAGAAGCCAGGTGTGAAATTTTCCTCTTGCGCATCAGGTCAGCACTCAAAAAGTTTTGGATTTTGGAACATTGTGGATTTTGGATGTTAAGATTAGGGATCCTCAAACCATATTTCTATGTAGTGAAAAATTTAACCTCATCCAAAAAAGGCCACAACATAACTGGCTTTTGACTTCAGCTTTTAGGAAATAATCTCTAAGGTCTGTGCTGGCCTACAGGCCTTCATGACAGAGTAGGGGCTTTGTGTCATGCCTAGAGGAACAAAAGAAGAGACTAAAATCAGACACCTGCATAATGAATTATGACCATGTCATAGATCCCTAATAAAACTCAGAACGTCATGGCTCAGATGATCTTACTCAGTTGGCAATATTGACACATATTGTCATACATTGATGCCAGGAGACTGACACATCCTAACTCTACAGAGAAGACAGTAGAAGTTCTGAATTTAGTAATTTCTTGGACTCTACCCTACTTCTTCCATTGCCTAATTTTAATCTGTATCATTTTCCTGTAATAAACCATAACATGAATATAAAATCTTTCAGTGAATTCTATGAGTCCTAGAAGATTATTGGGAACCCCTAAGCTTGTAATCAGTGTTGTAAAGGAGGGCGGTAATGCCCTCTAATTTCATTATTTGGACTAATTTTTTAACAATATATGTTCTCTCTAAATCCAGTTCATGACCAGTGGGTGGCGGTGGGATGATTTGAAAAGAACCTAATACCTGAGATTAACTGAAACTGTCAGTGAATGGTAACTAGTTTATTGAACTACTAATGACCATCTGTTTCGTAAATCCCTCTGAGCACTATACAAGTCTCAACAATTAACACTAAGTACTGTTGAATTTTAATCTGGATAAAATAGACACTGTAAGCACTGAGATGAAAAGTCATCTCCCTTTACTGTATACCTTGTTCTAGGTAACTGTGAAATGCCATTGTATCATTGTAATGTGATCAAGTCCAAACAGTAAATCTTGTGAAATAATTTTAATTCAATTTTAAATTTTATTGTTTTTAATTGATAAAATAATAGTAATATTAATGGGTTACAGTATGATGTTTTAGTATACATTAATATTATGAAATAATTAAATCAAACTAACAAACAGACCTATTACCTCACATTCTTATTTTTTCCCCCCCTTTGGTACCAGGAATTGAACTCAGGGGTACTCAACCACTGAGCCACATCCCCAGCCCTATTTTGTGTTTTATTTAGAGACAGGGTCTCACTGAGTTGCTTAGCACCTTGCTGTTGCTGAGGCTGGCTTTGAACTCGTGATTCTCCTGTCTCAGCCTTCCAAAGTGCTGGGATTACAGGCATGCGCCACTGCGCCTGGCTCACATTCTTATTTTTTGTGACAACATCTAACATTTAATCTACAACTATTACATTAATAAATGAATTGTTACTATAGTTACTGACATCATAATATAGAAGGATTTATCAAACTTCTCATTGCCACATTATTAAAAATACTTAATAACTCACCTCCATATAAAAATTGCCCCCAAATAACATACTACCAAAATTGTTAAAAATGTAATTGACATGGAATAAAAAAGGGGGCCATTTAAATAATGAGTAACAGAGTAAAGAGATTCACAGACATTTTCTCAGAAATGCCTTCTAAATTATAATTAACAGAACACAAAATCTGTAGCCACTTAACAAAATAAAACTCAATTTATTAATATCAAATGAACATTTCAAGGATGAAATGAGTATTTCTATATTTTTAAGTAAAAACTTAGAACTGGAAAAACTTCAATTGTATAGTTTAGTTTAGTTTAGTTACTCACCCTAGAGAATCAGCAAGATCAATTGTAGGACCCTGCCCAAATTATTTAACTTCTTTGTGCCAGTTTCCTCATTTATAAAGCAGGAATAATAATAGTATCTATTATATAGAATTGTCTGGGTTAAATAATACTACAGGCAAACAGTATAAGGCTTACAAAGCTAAGCACACGGTAAATACTGAATAATAGGTAGCTAGCTACCTTTAGCAGTACAAAATTACATAGACATAATACATTAATCTGACCTATTTAATCTGACACTTCCTACCTCCAGCTAACTAATTCACCAAACTAAAACTCTATTAAAATAAACTAACGTTTACAGTCTAACATCTGTTTCTGCAGACATAAAGTCTTGGCATACACACACACACACACACACACACACACTTTTTTTTTTTTGGTACTGGGGATTGAACTCAGGGGTACTCGACCACTGAGCCACATCCCCAGACCTATTTTGTGTTTTATGTAGAGACAGGGTCTCACTGAGTTGCTTAGCGCCTCGCCATTACTGAGGCTGGCTTTGAACTCGCGATTCTCCTATCTCAGCCTCCCTAAGTGCTGGGATTACAGGCTTGAGCCACTGCGCCCGGGTCACACACATTTTTTAAATGTCTAAATCACCAAGAATTATTTGTTGTGCAAAGTTAGAAAAATTATGATTGTAACAATTTTTTTTTCTATTTGCCTCAGCAAATGTTTTCAGTGAACAGTGTGTACAGCTTCTGGAAATTTGTTTTTTTCTGTTATGTTTGATAACATGTATTAAAATGCAACTTTTGAGGAAAAAAAAACCCTTTGCAATGGTGTATTAAAAAAAAAAGAATTATTTGTTGTGATGGACAATTTATCAACACCAAATTAATATATGTTAAAAAAAAGTATTAAACACACGAGAGACCTATGAATGTAAAGAGTATATAGCATTACTCTCAAAACTGAATAAGCATGCAGCATTGATAATTTTTTAAAAAAATATGTAAGTAGACTCAGAAAGTCAAGAGTCAAATGTTTCTCTCATATGTGGATACTAGAGCAAAATAAAGGAAAAAAAGGGGGAAACATGAAAATAGAAGGGCAATCAGTGCAATAGAAGAATGAGGTGAAGGGGGAAGGAAGAATTATGGGCTTAATTGACCAAATTAAGCCATATACATATATGAATATATCACAGTGAATTTTACCTTTATGTATACATATAAAGCACCAATTAAAAAACAATAAATAACTAGAAGGAAGACCATAGAGTAGAAGAAGGGAAAGAGGGAGAGAGAAGGAAAGAAGAAAAAAGAAAGTAAGTAGTACTGAGGACTGAAATGAAGCAAATAATATTTCATGCATGTTATCATTATGTCAAAATGAACCCCACTATTATGTATATCCACAATACACTAGTATTTTTTCAATCAATAAGTAAGGGTTGATAAATAATGCATGGCTTTCTTTCTTAATATTCCTAAAATTATTCCTGTGAATTAATTAATAAAGTCAAAGGATGGGTTGCTTTAAAAAGTAACACTGATGGTCTATGAAATAACTGATATCATGAGGGTTATACTTTGGAAAGAAAAATCTGGCAGTCTCTGGGTAAGTGAAAGGGGGGAAATAAAGTTAGTGATGGGCAGATGAAAGAAGATACAAAAATTACCAAAACAGTCACCAACAGTTTAAAATAGTCTTTCCACAATGAAAAAAAAAATTGACCAAAATGAATGACATGGAATTACTCTGAAGCAATTATGATAAAAATGGGAATATAAATCACTTACTAGAAAGATAGTCATCTCATCATATCAAAAAACACAGACTATAATTTATACCATTATTTTATATACCAAGAAAGAAAAAATTTCTAATATTAAACTAAAAGAAAGTACTAGTTAATCTGATGATACAATACCACAATGTTGTTGATTATAGAATACATTCCAATTTCAGAGACATTAAAATTTAAAAAACGTGTATCTTAAAATTAACGAAATACAGTATCTGCCTAAATAGTAAAAAGAGGTCACAATCCTATGAGATCCCCAGTAGTATTCATAACCCTTCTCATAGCCTGCTTGGCATCTGTTGAAGTCTCCTTGAAACTTGAACAGCTCCAGCAGGTTTATGACATCTGCCTCTGACCCCATGATCTCACATCTGCACTTGAAGAGACAAGGTAAGCCCTTGCCCATCCAACAGGGGCCACAACTCCAAGAAGCTCTCCTAAATACTCAGCAAGTAATTTTATATGACCATTATTAAGGCACTCTAATTATCATTGCAAAAGACAATTATCTTTTATAATTACCTCATCCAAGACTTAGTTCAAATTGTTGTAGATTATTCTTCAAGGTCTATATCAACTACAGAATTGTGTGAAAATGTCAGAAATTCTGCATACATCTTGGATGTATTCAAGGTAGAAATGGTCTATTGTTAAGGGTTTGGCAATCAGCCTCCTTTTTAATTTACTCATTTTCAAAGGCAAATTACTTTAGCCTCACTGGTTTTTGCTGCTAATGAATTTTGTCTGACATCTTTCATCCTCCTTTGATCAATATATTCTTCTAGCTTGGCACAGTTTTTCCTAATAGTGCTTCCTTTTGCATTAATTTTGATTGCTGGTTTTCAATTAAACAAGAGAGTACCATTTTATCAATTCTCTTAGAAACAAGCCAGTTCTCTGCACGCTGCATACTGAGATCAAATATACAATTAGAGCCTGCCCTTAACATGAAATGACTGTCCCAAGACCTCTACTGCATTACTTTGCTTTGGTACACACACAAAGAAGGAAATGAGAAAAGTTTCTCTGTTGTCAGACAAAAGAATAAGTATTTGTGCTTTATCAAAGAAACACTGGCCAAATTAAACCACAATGATAGCTTTGATTCCTAGCACTTTTAAGTTCTTTCTCTTGTTACTTTCTGTCTGCTGTTTTTTCATTCAGACCTACATTTAGACCACATATTCTATTTTTCTCTAATTTTCTTACTTCCTTATTTAGGTGCCTGAAAAATCCATTAATGATATCTGTTATTAAACTTTTATGTTTGGAATAAAAAGCCAAATTGTACCCAAATTCTATGTTTTGAAATTCTAAGTATTCTGATTCTCTATATTCACTTGCTAAGAATAAGAATATGAAGGGATAAAATCAAAGTAAAGGCTACTTCTCCTTATAAAGTACCTGAGTCAATGACAGGAATGTATAACTGGTGACCCAAGTCCACAGTCTCAACCCTTCCTAGAGGTTTGGTTAGCCTACAAATGGGCTCAGAACATGGTTATCATTTGGGCAAAAGGATACATTCAAATTAAACAAAGGTTTTAAACTGTGAAGAGGAAAATCAGAGGCAAGAAACCTAATACTGTATTGAAAAGTTTCAGGGAAGAAGGTGATACAACTAGTTAAGTAAGGAAGTCATTTTACCTTACCAAAGAGAAACAGCTCGTGATAACAACGAATGAGACAGAGGGAAATGACAGCTAGTTTCTGCATCTGGGACAATGTATGTCTGAAAGGCCTAAAGCCTAAGGAAAACAATTTATGGCCAAGAATAGGAAAGTGCCTTCATCTTCCAAAGGCACAAGAATAAGGGCTAGCCGGGCGCGATGGCGCAAGCCTGTAATCCCAGCACTCAGGGAGGCTGAGACAGAAGAATCACAAGTTCAAAGCCAGCCTCAGCAACGATGAGGCGCTAAGCAACTCGGTGAGACCCTGTCTTTACATAAAACACAAAATAGGGCTGAGGATGTGGCTTAGTGGTCGAGTGCCCCTGAGTTCAATCTCCAGTACCAAAAAAAAAAAAAAAAGAATAAGGGCTAATCCAAGAAAGTCAATCATCAATACAGAACAAAAGATAATCTAGCTTAGCTAGATTAGCAGAAAACAAAGGGTATATTTTAAGTAGGAGGAAATAACCAGCAATTAAAATTCATAGGTTGTTTCTAACTCCTCCTGACAACTTGTTCTTTTTCAATGCTGTTGCAGAGGGCTACAACAGGAGGACTTCACTGGGTGCTGGGTTAGGAAAAAAGCTCCCAGAGCTAAGGCATTCTCCTCAACCTTACAAACTGTTCCAACTCAAAACTAGAAGCAAGAAGTGAGAGTATGAGTGACTGACACTGTAAATACTAACTCCCTGTTCTTAATACTTTGGTTGCTTTATTTCTGTTGCCATCTTGATAAAATTACCCATTCGAAGCTTTATATCACTAAGTAGTTTTACTAGCTGAAAAGTGTCTCTACACCTGTATTAATGGGGACGAGGAGACAAAAGTAAATTGGTGAAGACAGATCTACTCTAGTGCTTAAGCAATTTGCTGTAAATGACTTGTGTGGGAAACCGGGAACAGTTGGTGCCAGTCTAAAAAAATTGCAATAGCTTTTGGTCTTAGATATCTATAATAGCAACATGTAAAAAAGAACATTACATTATAACATTCAAAACTGCATAGATAAGTACTCAGTCATCACAGTGAGTGAAGGTACTCATGTAAGTCATCCCTGACAATTAGCACAAAATGAAGAGCATTTTAAATAGGGGGAAATAATCAGCAATTAATATTCATAGGCTGTTTCTAATTCCTTCTGACAACTTGTTCTCTTTCAATGCTGACCGCAGGGTTTCTTCTACGACATGGAACCTAAATGAGACTGTAAAATCTGATATCCTATAATAGCACAACCTGAATGGTCAAACACCATATACTACTCAGCCTTGTTCTCTAAGTTCCAACTTTAATTGCCTTAAATAAAACACTATACAACAATATGTGAAAAATCAGCAACATTTCCAGCATATCTAAATGATGAAAGTAGGTCTAGAACTAAAAGTTTTGTTTTGTTTTCCTGGTGGTGCTGGAAATTGAACCCAGGGCCTCTACCAATTGAGCTACATCCCCAGCCCCACTAAAAGCTTTTTTTAACAATTTGAAATCTGGAAGGTTTTCTTACAAATCCTTGTATCTTCAGCATCTAACCAATGTCCCAAACATTGTAAGTAATAAGTAGCCAACAAATGTCTACTGCTGAAATGACAGAGTCTAATGACATTTTTAAAGTACAACAATAATTGATGCAAGTTTAATAATTGTTAAATGAATGAATAAATGCATGAGTGTTTAAAAGGAACTTATGCTTGATTAATAAAACTAAGCCACTTATGAAATAATACTGCCTTGTTAAAAAAAAATTTCAAAGAACTTGGCTTTAATTAAAATTCTATTTCCTTGTTTACTAATCTATACTCTTATACAAGAAAGGGGAACTCAAAACTAGGCTTAGCTTACTTGACTCTTTGGCCTAAGATTAAGTTTCCAAAGAAATCTAAGTGAAATAATTGAGATATATTGTATAGAAACTCTGGTTCATGTTTAAAGGGCTAGAAAAAAAAAGTCTTAGGTGCCTGAAAGACTACTTACTCTCTACTCTCTAACTGAATTAATTGGTGTTCTTTATTCTTAATGTTTCATGGAGACCTAATAAAGTATTTTAAAGTATGAGCTCAGATAAAGTACCTGATGATGCAAAAAATCATAAAGAGGACTGAATAAGGTCAAATGTCCAAAACTGACAATGAAGACATTCAATGACTTCACCTATACTTAATGCAGTCTGTGAACCTAATCCCTGCAAGGTAATAAATTTCTTTGTTATATTTAAATATGGCTAACTTAATTATCTTAAGAACATCATTTAATATTTTATCTCTTTGTCTAAGTGTCTGAAACCTTTGAAACTTAATATATAATACTATAAATCTAGATGAGAAAGGTACTTTGTTATTAGTTATACAATGTCAAAAGAAGAAAAATGAGTAATTTCCTTAGGAACTGTTTAAACTATGAATGACTACAAAGAAGGCTGTCTGCAGTAATTTTCTCATGCCTCCATATATCTTAATAGTCAGACAATTTCCAAAGCTATTGCTACTGTCAAATAAGAATTTAAAATATAATTTGGTTAAGCGCAGATGCCTTACAACAACTATTTAAAGATAAATATTGAATTGTTTAATGACTCACCTTAAAAGGAACCATAAGGGACTGTTTAAAATCTTTGGGTATAATAATTATTTTGGTATAAATATTGTTTAAAATCAAATGGATTATAGAAAATGCTTTTACTATATAGACTTTATTGTAATATACTGGTAATAAAACTTTATGCATATTTATTTCCACAACACATTAACCATAACCTAATAAGCTTCTATTTGCTGCAAACATTAAATACAGGAAAGAATTTGGTTGTTAATTATCCTATTAAACACTGGGAAAAGTCCGCCTATTATAGCTTCTTGTATAATCACTTGCCATTTGAGAAACGATGTATCAAACTCCTTTGGTTCTTCCCATGAGAGGTACTTAGGGGGTTCAAACTTTTTTTTTTTCATTTGATACAGGATTAAGCAGAGCTTAGCCCAACTCAAAAGCAAAATTCTTTAGGAAACCAAAGGCTGAGAACATTCCTTATTCAAACGTGAAATTCCATTGTCAGGGAAATCACTAATACCAACTATCAAGGGAAAATGTCTCATTCCTACTGCAGGATCAGCTAAAGTAAAACTGCTTCTTTAGTTGCTAGGAAACAACCAACTCATTATATGCCATTATCAGAACCCTAGAGAAGAAAACTGGCATCTGCTGCACATTTGGGGATACTAGAGATTGAACTAAAAGCACTGAAACTGGTGCCAAAATCCCTGGTCTCCAAGGTTTACACAGTGACCACAGCAGGTGCACGTATCAGACTAGCCTTTGAAGTTTCCCTTTCTGTAGCTCTTTTTCTAATAACTAAAATTATTTTTCTAATATCTCACATTTCCAAACTCAAGGAAATTTTTTTTCTAATATCCCACATTTCCAAACTCTAAGAAAAGATTTGCTCATGAGTTAAACTAATTATATCTATGTTGAGCACAATTTAAGAATCAAAAATACTAATCAAGAATCTTCCATATTACTGAAAAGTTAAAAACTATTAGCTATTAGTGTATTAATATATTACATATTTATGTCTTTGGTAATTAAAGTCAAGATGGAAAATAAAGAGAAATACTTCAAATACCTAGAGATAAAAAAAGAAACACATAAAGATAAATCCAGTACTCAAAACGACATTCTAGCATTTATGTACCTAGTTTACCCCATTGATCCTAAAGTTTAACTTCTGTTTTTATGTCCCAACAAACTTTTTTGCAATACATCACAAAATACATTCATGAACACATACCCACATACCATATCTATTCATCAATCTTTCCTTTTCATTAACAAATCAGATTAGACGGAAGTGGGGTGAAAGTATAGAGATAAATTACTAGACATTGGCAAGTTGAAACCAAAAGACTTCTATACTACAGCTTTAATATTCTTAAAAAAAAAAAAAAAAAGACAAACCATCTTCCTTCATTAAATTAAATTATGTAAGGCTCCATTCCCTATCATAATTCTTCTCGCCAACTCCCACCCTAATGTTCACCTCATTTCAGTTACTTACACTTGCCATTCTGGGCTCAATAACCTGCCAGCTCAGTAACCAACCCCAAACTCTTATTCTCAAGCTACTTTGCTGGACTCCACTAGCATGCCTATCTTAACCTGACTCTTGCTCACCTTCTTCTTTGTTTTATTAATATTACTTCCACTTAGGATTGCCAGATTTAGCAGATAAAAGTACAGGAAACTCAGTTAAATTTGAATGTCATAAACAATAACTTTTTTCATTTGGGTATGCCCCAAATTACTCATTGTATATCTGATATTCAAATTTAGCTGAGTATCACACATTTTATTCGGTAACCCTATTATAAGATATCTTGATCCCTGATATTTTCTCACTTTATTAGAGACCTGGCTTTCTTCACATATAACATCATTTTAAAATTCTATACCAAAAAAAAAGCCTAACTTCTCAAATGTCTTTCCTTTTATGAAGGCAACCACTTCTTACCTTCACTTCTCACACTGCTCCCCTCATAGCTACTAAATCACTTCTTCCCCATCACAGGAGATTTTCAATACTTGATCCCTTCAATTTTTCCCAGTCTCCTGATCCCTCCTAACTGCATGTCTTCCTGGAAACCAAGATTTCATGTCACTGTTTCCCTCAATTTATTCCCTGGATATGTTCCCTCTTTGGACTTGCTGTCATGCCAGTTACTAATACTAGGATCCAACAATAGGTTTGCCCATGTCAACGTGCAGATTTTAGAGAGTTACTGAAGATAGTCATAAAAACTTGGCAAAATTAAAAGCTTTGATATTTAACATCCAGTGGGCTTTTTCTACTGCACAGGAATCCTATCACTAATCTTTTAATTTATTCCTCTGAAAGAAGTTAAAAAGCATGTATCATTGTATACCTAAAGCCAGTTTCAGAATTGGGTTAGTCACTTGGGATAACTGAATTAAAATTGCAAATTCCTTGGCCATACCTTGCACTTACCAAATGAAAATCCTCAAGTGGGGGAGTTAAATAGGGAAACTGTAAATTTGAATTTTCTACCAGCTCCCAGCTCTCCAAGTAATTTTTATGGACATTGAAACTTGTGAATCACTGTTTATTGAGTAAATTCAACATCCTTTCCCTTCCACTGAGAAGATCAAGAAAAGAAAAACTTTTTTTAACCTTTTTTTAGCATCAAATATGATAGGGTTACCTCATCTACTCTCTTTTCCAGTCAAAATCTAAACTTGAAACTATAGACTTCCTTTTCAAAAATAAGTCATATGCATCTAAATTCATTGCCTTTTGTCTCTTTCATAATATTCCTTTTTCAATAATCTACTTATTTTCTACAATCTTTAGTACCTGCTCAATGAATCCTAGTATCTTGGAAAAGATATGACCATCCCCTTTTGAGGATGGGGGAGGCTTTCTTTTGATACTATTCCTCTGTAAACTATTTCCCAACATCCCCATAATGGCTGTTTACCTAATAAGTAGAACATATCACTTCCTTCATTGTCTTGCTTTTATTTTATTCTTAAACCCTCATAATCCAATTTCTTTTTCATTCTTTCTTCTACCCAAAGTTAAGAAATGGTCACATAATAGCTATTACCTCCTTGTCCTATCTCGAACACATTCTCACTGAATTATTATTCTTAAAACTCTCCAAACTAGAGATTCTCACACTTATTTACAGATTAGAATCAGATGGAGACTCCAAAAATGCTAATACCTGGGTCATACCACAAAAGCATATAATTTACACTTGGACTGAAGTGTGACCTGGAATTTGAAAGTTTTTCAAGATTACCAAATAATTCTTTTGTAGAGATATGTTGGAAAAACATTGTTCCAAACACTTACCCTAATACTCCACTAATTGTAAGGTGCATCATTATTGTATACAGTAAAATGAGTTGGAATCTATCAAGAGAACCCTACAAAAGCTGGGATCCCAAAAGACAACATTCTTTTAAACTAAAGATAAATGAAAATCCATAATTTAGAAAGAAATCAGGAGGAAACAAACATCTATAAACCTTGGCGTTGGCAGGAAAGTGGAACAGGGCACCTCCTTAGGAACATGAACGGCAAGTTAGTACCCACAAAGCTTTCCAATCTGAATTCATACCACTGGAGTGGGCCCAAAAACCTCTAAAAGAATTTAGTTGAAAGGTGCCTCAGATTGAAAGTGTCCCCAGATGACTGCACTTAGATCCAAGGACAAAACAATTCTAAAACAGCCATAAACTACAAGATATATCCCGATTAAAGAAATATAAAAATGTGAAAAGAAAATTATATTGTGGCTGACAAAAGACAATAATAACAGCACATTTATATGACACAGGTTTTCTAAGAACATTACAAGTATTAACTCATTTAACCTTGAAGACAAAGCACCTACCATTAATCCCATTTTACAGGTGAGGAAACAAGCTCAGAGAAGTTTTTCTCAAAGTCACACCGCAACAAGGGACTTAAAACTCTCAGGCTTGTAAATGTCTAATAGGCAATGAAAAGCAGGATAATAAATTTGGCATTTCTGCCCCCATTTTGCATCTGTCTTGTTTGCTCTAAGTCACACTGGATTCCAGGAACAAGTCTGATCACAAACATCTATGATGAATTGACACTACCCCTCAGACAACAGCAACTTTTCTTATTACAAACAAAACCCCCACCTGATCAATACTGACATCATAATCAACCAGACCACAGAGTCTGACCAAAAAATCTTGACTATGCATATTTCTCGTCTCCCTTGTCCATATAATCTGGAAACTCATATCAGTACCCCCAAAGATAAGACTGACATGCTTGTCTCACCTTTCCTTTTCAATATGACCACATGGATTCAAGTTTCTTTCCTGCTCTTCACCATTTCTTTTTCTGCTTTGATGGGAACTTCAGAGTCACGCCTCTTATCTAGAACTCTAACAAAACTATTAGATGTGGAAAATGAAATGAACTCAGACAGATGTGGCCCCAGAATCCATACCCTTAGCTACCAAGCTATGACAAAATCAGTATTTAAGGGATAGGCAAGAATAATGACCCAAAGCTATAAAGGAAATTATGAAAGTTGCCAAAGAAAAACAGTACTCACAGCAGAACAACTATAGAAATTATGGCAGATTTCTTATCAGAAATAATGAGATCAGGAAAAAAAGAACACCTTTTAACTGCTGAAGAAAAATATGTCAATGTAATTCTATATACAGTGAAAATATATAGGGAAAAATAAAGATGTTTCCAGTACATTGAAGTTGAGAAAATTTATCACCAGTAAACCCACACCACAAAAGAACAGTAAG
This sequence comes from Geosciurus inauris, assembly GCA_004024805.1. Taxonomy (NCBI): domain Eukaryota; kingdom Metazoa; phylum Chordata; class Mammalia; order Rodentia; family Sciuridae; genus Geosciurus; species Geosciurus inauris. Next base: position 3,111 of record PVHX01027633.1, on the reverse strand, counting down.
AAAAGTTCTTAGGATAAGGAAAAAAATGACAAATACAACTCAGATCTAAAGGGAAAAAATGAAAAGCATTAAAACAATGAATGTGTTATTGTTTTCTTATTTAATTAATTTACAGTAATACAGATTGAACCCAGGGCCACTCTATCACTGAGTTATACTTCCAGCCCTTTTTATTTTTTATTCTGAAACAGGGTCTTGTTAAATTGTTCAGGCTGGCTTCGAACTTGTGATCATCCTGCCTCAGCCTCCCAAGCTGCTGAAATTACAGGCATGTGCCAACCTGTCCAACCACTGGCCTACTTTCTAAAGCAAAGAGTTTTTTAAATAAAAAATGAAAAAGCCAGGCACAGTGGCACACACCTATAATCCCAGCACTTTGGGAGGCTGAGACAGGAGAACCGTGAGTTCAAAGCCAGCCTCAGCAACAGCGAGGTGTTAAGCAACTCAGTGAGACCCTGTTTCTACATAAAACACAAAATAGGGCTGAGGATGTGACTCAGTGGTCAAGTACCCTTGAGTTCAATCCCCAGTACCAAAAAAAGAAAGAAAGAAAGAAAACAACTTCTTTAGAAGCTTATATGATGGGCACTAGCCTGAATGTAGTCTTAAAATATCAGCTTTCCAGTTCCCATTAATATGCACAGATGAAAATGACTTTACAAAAGATTGTAAGGTAGATATGCAATCATTTCACCACTCCAGGTAACCTCTAGGCACCCCAATAAAATAATATATGGATTCATTTTCTCACTCTCAACTTTCATCCTGATATTTTGTAGTATATTTCCTAAAAATGTAACTTCAGTGCTTATAAGAATAAACTGACTTTCACACAATTTATCAGAAAGCTCATTTTCACCAAATGTCTACTTGATCCTAAGCTAGGTTACCAAATTCTCTAAATATTTTTTAAAATGAGCTTTTGATAAATGTTGAGAACAAGGAGTAAAATCTGATAACCAAAGTGTTGAGAGATTAGATAAATCTGGATATAAAAAATGCATAATGCAGCTGGGTGCTATGGCACATGACTATGATCCCAGTGAGATTGAGGCAGGAAAATGGCAAGTTCAAGACCAGCCTCAGCAACTTAGCAAGATCCTAAGCAACTTAGAGAGACACTGTGTCAAAATAAAACAAATAAAAAGGGGTTAGGGCTGTAGCTCAGTGTCCCTGGGTTCAATTCCCAGTGCCAAAGGAAAAAAAAAATGCATAATGAAGGCAATTAACACAATTAATCTATATTCTATGATAGTATTCAGCAGTAGAGAAAAGAAAGGCTGGGTTAATCTAGACAAAGGTCAACATCACAAAGGAATGAGTGAGGAAGGGGTATTTTAGGGAGTAAAACTAAAATAACCAACAGATTAGAATGTCAAGAGGAGGAAATGCAGCAAAGAGATTTAAATAACTAGAATAGGAGGGGTCCAAAGATCAAAAAGCACATTTATTAGAACTCAAGCAGCAGAAGTGGTAGACAGACAAAATGTTATAGTAAAAAAAGAAGAGCTTCAGAGATTATAACATATTTCTTTTTATTACACAAGCATCTGAAAATATAGAAATATCTACCATTAGAATTGTCAACCTATAGCATGATGCCAGACCCAGAGTAGAATCTGAATCAATTAGGGGAAACTGTTGTAAATTGGTAAAGCAAATACAAATTACTTTTAATATTTACCTAGAACATAATTACAAACTCACATTTATTGAAGAAAAAATAGAATTTATTATAAACAAGCCAAAAATAACATACAGTTCCTCTCATATATTTAGATTATCCAATCAAATATATGATCCTTTCTTAAGGATAAATTAAATTTGATTGGATAGACAGTATTGAACAGATTTATATAACTACATATACTTGATCAGAGTAAAGCAAAAATCACATTTTTATGAAGCAATTTAAAACCGCAAATTCCATGATTTATGTAATTTTTTCTATATCTCAGAAATTTCTACACTAATCCTGTAACTCAACAGTGGCCACAATAAGATTAACCATAAATCTAAAGGCAGAGTACTTATAAAAAAAAAATTGTTCTTCATACTATGAACTCAACAATCAACAAAACAATCTAAAATAAGATATAGGATTTTAGTACTCACAAGCAATGAGAAAAACTAAATCACATAACGCTGAAATTTGGTCTTGGCACCACATAACTCATTATGTACATAACTCATTATACATTCAGCATATCAACTAGATTCCTTTGAAAACATCTCAAACTTGACTGAGAATTTTAACAACTCTCCAATCAGCAAATGCATTACCCATAGTCTTCCCAATAATAAAAAGATATTTAATACAACTTTCTTACCTGCCTCAACAGTTTCTCAATGGCTGACATTACCATAAGGCCTCTCCAAACTACTGGTGCAGTTTCTTCAACTAGGAAGCCCATAGACATACTGCAACAGTAATCCAAAAACATAAGTTATTTGTATAAATTGATGGATATTAGTCTTCAAAGTAATACAAAATTAAAAAGATATGCTCACCAAGCAATACCGTAATTCAAAAGAGGCCTCATTAGGTTGTCTGAAATAAAAAAATGAATGTCTTTTTTAGAAAGGTAAACCATTATATATAAATATACTGCTATGGTTGGGATCTGCAATGTCCCCTGAAAAGCTCATGTGTGAGGCAATGCACCAATATTCAAAGGTGAAAAGACTGAATTATGAAGGATCTGACCTCACTGGTGGATTAATCCATTTAATGGACTAATAATTTGAATGGATTTACTGGAAGATGTGAAAATAATAGGCAGGTAGGGCACAACTAGAAGTAGGTCACTGGTCACTAGGGGCATGGCCTTCAGACTACATCTGTCCCTGGCTCCTTCCTGTCTCCTCCTGTCCCCGATTCTCTCTCTCTCTCTCTCTCTCTCTCTCTCTCTCTCTCTCTCTCATTCCCAGCTGTCATGAGCTGAGTAGCTTTCCTTTGCCATGCTCTTCTACAATGATGTTTCTACCATGGAGTCAGCCAACCACTAAATCTTCTTAAGTCATGAGCCAAAATACATCTGTCTTCCTCCAAATTGTTCTTGTCAAGCATTTTGGTCACAGCAAAGTAAAGCTGACTAACACACACTGACT
>PVHX01027632.1:0-19133 GCA_004024805.1 Geosciurus inauris | reverse complement strand
AAGAAATCTCAGGATCTTTCATGACCAATCAATCAAGTCTCTTTCTGATGTGCCAGAGAGAAGCTCAACAAATACATTACACAGAAAAAAATAAGTAAGCCTCCATGATGGGCGCCCATGACAAATCTCTTTCTTACTCCTGAACTCTAATTTAGAGGCTGGAAGCTGCAAAAGTTAAATATCTCATTCCCAGATTCATATGCCTCTGGGGATGCTCCAGAACACATCACCAGAAACTGCCAAGGAAAACTACAGTGCACAGTTCTTTATAAAAACTTTTGAATTTTCTGTAAGTCAGGAAAGTTGTAGCTGTTGCATGTTTCTCATGGATTCCCTTTCTGTCTGGAATGTGGGCGTGACTGCTGGAGCTGCAGCCATTATTTTAAGACCAACAGGAAAAATCCAACTGAGTTATCGATATTGAGGCCCTGACATCGTGCACTTCCAATTATATATTGTATGATAGACACAAACCCAAGTGGTCTGGGGTACTGTTATTTCAACATTTTGTTTTTTACTTGCAGTTGAAAGCATTCCTAGCTAGTGCTAAGTGTCTCCTGGGGGAAGCAGCGGCTGGAAGTTGCCAAGGAATGGCAACATCAAGGGTAACATTGATACAATGAATGCTCTTCGTTGGTTAATGAATAAGCCAACTGATGTTTGCTGAGCACCTAGTAGGTGGCATCCCTGTTTCCGGTGAAGGGGGCACAGCAGTGGATGCATCAGTGGAGAACAACCCGAACAGGCAGAAAGCAAGACTGTTTCCATTACAGATGAGCACACTGGGAAACCAGGGCAGAGCTGGGTGGAGGGGGGGCACGCAGGATTGCTGGGTCCCCACAAGGAGGTTACAAGAGCGACTTTGGATGACGTCCAGAGAAACGTTCCTTGAGAAGTAGCATTCTACCTGGGACCTGGACGACAAGGTGGAGTTAGCCATGTGAAGACCCCAAGGGACAGTGGCAGTGGAGTGACCATTACAAAGAAGGATGGAAACAGTTGTGGTCAGCAGGGGCCTGACCAGGGGCACAGCTCAGTCCATGGGGCGTGAGTGGAAGAGGTGAGGCCAGGCTGCCCTGCAGCAGGATCCTGGGGGCGGGAGGGCAGCTCACAACGGCCACGGGGAGGTGTCTGGCTTAGGTTTTGCAAGCTAGGGTCCATTCATTTGAGATTTGGCCTTTTTATCCTCAATCCTCAGAGACCCCTCACTGTCTGATGATGGTGCTGGTCAGGATCTGCCACTGTTAGTTTCCACTCCACGGAGCCTGGCGAGGATCTATCCCCTGGGCCTGCAGCTGGCCCAGAACAAAAAGAAACACCAATTCAAAAGGTTTCTGCCCATGTGGACTGGCTAACAGCACGTGGAGATTCAGAGCTCAGAAAATAGACTCGAGTCCCAACCCTGACCGTCTGTGCCGCATTTTAACTGTGGAATTCCAGGCGAATCTCACAGCCTCCTTGAGCCACGATAGTAAAGAGACTGGCCTCCCAGTCAGGAGGACTCAGGATGAATGTAAGGACACTCCCTCTAGGGCCCAGGTTATGTGAGATGCAAGAAGTTACAACTTTACAATATTATTGAATCCCGTGGTCTTGGCTACGTTGGTGGTGTTCAGCTGAAGAGGCCCCTGGAAGGACGTCAGAGACATTTCTGTACATTTTAGGTGATGTGAACCTCCCAGGGTGGGCACAGGGGTGATACAAAGCTGCCAGGGGTCAAAATTTAAGGCAGCACTCACACTCAGGGGCTGTTCCTGCACTGGCACCCACCTGAGAATCAGCGCCTCCTTAAATCCTGCACTTTGGACCTGCACCTTCCGGAGCTGAAACTCTCCTAGGACGACTGTCTTCAAGTCACTGGCAGCTGCATCACCGCAGGGCTAGGATAATTGCAGGAGCAGAAGGACTGCACTCACTTCCCTTTCTCTGACCACGACTGGAGGCTGACCTTCTCCTCACCTGCCAGTTATCTCTAACCCACTCGGAGAGATTTCCTGAAATCCCCGCAGAGCCAATTTCCTGACCACGATACCGGTAATAGCTACTAATTCACACTCCATGAAATTGTGGAGTGGATCCCAAGCTGTAAAGGTGCCACTCTCTTCTTGGCCTGTTGATGGGAACAGCTTGATCTATGGAACAATCGGAGCTCTTAGAGTTAATAGTGTTCCGGGTACAAAGCACCCTTGTCCTGCCCAACATTTTGCCGTGTGGACCCCAGAATCTCTGACAGCCTTTTGGCAACTTGAAACTGATTCCGGCCGGGTCAGCAAGTCCCCTGACGTCTGTGTGCTCAGACGTGGAACGATCGTACCCACAGCACTGGGCACAAGTCCTGCTGACCCACCTTTTATCATGAGCCAGAAGCTGGCATCTCCACTTTAACCATGGCACAGACCCTGTAAGAAGGTGCTGTCACAATACCATATTGCCAGCAGAACAGGGACAGCAGTAGCTGAAAGAGGCACAAGGCGGGTACTTTTCTAACCACTCTGTATCTCTGAAGTCATGTGACCTTCATAGTATGGGAGCCGATGCCACTGCCGGCCCATTCCACAGATGGAGCAAGAGAGGCTACGCTGTCCCTCTGTCAATCAGACAAGTGTGGAAAAGCCAGGGATCTCCTTTACACATCTGTGCTGTGGCCATGGCACAAGCATTTTCATATCCCAAGATGCTCTGCGATTCCCTTCTAAGTTACTCAAAAAGAAAGAAATTGGTGAGTATGCAAACATTAAAGCTCTGTCATTTTGAAAATTTTAAGAGAGCGTGTCTATTTTTCCCTGCTGGGTGTTACCTGGAGTAAGAAAGGCAGCACACTGATCCTCAGACCTGAGAAATGGAAGCTCAGACAGGCGGCCTGGCGTTGTGCTGGGCTGACATCAGGCAGGAGTGGGCGCTCAGGCCCACAGCTGGAGGGACCCCTGCATACGGGGGCAGCGTCCACACCTGGAGGATTGTTTGTCATGAACTAGCAAACCTCGAGGATCATAACCTCTACAATAATTGACAGGAGAAAAAGGGGGACGTGGGGGAGGGACACGGAGACGCACACTGGGTGGAGGGAAAGAGAAGCCAGCTGCCCTCCCTCCACGGGGCCCTAGAAGCTGTCCTGCATTCCCGCAGTGAAGCTGTCACTCAGCTCCATGCTAAGCCTCAGAGTCAGCATGGATAAGGTGTAAGCCCATCGGAGGGTGCTGATTCGAGGTGTTTCCATCTGTTATTCCTAAGCGGAGCGGGGTTGGCCGAGGCGCTGAATGTACCTCCTCCCACAGAGGTGAACTCGAGGGCCTCAGAACATTGAGTCCTGAGAAAATGCTCCACTGGGTTGAATCGTCGCCACATCCTGATAAATGCTCATGTTGGATCACCTGACTGTCCTGCGTGCATTCCTTTCCCCGTCCCCCTGGGAGGGCCATTTTACCCCTGGACGTGGAAAGACTTCAGCATGGCTGTGGGTCCCTCCTTGTTAGATGCAGGGCCTGGGACGTGTCGTCTAACTTGCTGTGCTTCTAAATGAGCTAGTGCGTGGAACACCCAAGACCTGGTACATGTGTCAAGCCATTGAATTGGTGATGTTCTTTGTCGCAGGGACAGGAACTTAATAACCTTGGTGCCTCTCACCCGCAGGCCCCTGAGATCTCCATCATTGTCTGGACAGTTCGCAGCTTTCGCAATGAGACGCAATCCATCCCAACAGTGATGCCACCAGAAAATCCACCGCCCAAGGTCATCTCAAGTTGATAATGAATGACCTGCATTTGTACGAAATTGCAGCCATTTGTATTTGCGTATTGCTGAAAAACCCCACGGCTGCTAGACACAGGATCCCACATGCAAGTGCCGAAGCACAAGCCGAGATGTGAACTCCTGTTTTACAGGGGGAGAGGCTGAGGCCTTGAGAAGTCAACTGGTTTCCCTGCACAGATCCAAACAGATGGAAAGGGAGAGGTCAGACGTGAGCCGGGTTTTCTAATGACAATTCACAGAGATGTCCCCATAGAAAGAAGACCCTCTGCAGCATTTACTGCATCTGTAGCTGTGGTGAGCTGGGCCACGTGTCTGGGAAGTTCAAATACAGACTCCAAGGTGCCGCCGCCCAGGAGCTTGCCTGGGGTCGGAGACCACCTCCGCCACGTCAGGTGAAGAGGGGTGGCCTGTACTGGCTCTGCAGTCAGACGACCAGGTCCAGCCTCCAGTGCCTTCCTCACCAGCTCTGCGCGACCTGGGAATTTGCTTGTTCTCTCTGGAGCTCTCACTTCCCATAGCTAAGGGGTGATGATCCTGCCTCGCTCTCGGAACTGACAGTCACTACCGTGGTGTGCCTTGCACAGGGTCTGGCCCGCAGGAAAGGACCAGTGCCACCTGACCACACCCCCAGGGACCCACTGCCATCTGCTGGGCCCAGCTCCTCCAGTCTCCACCACCCTGATAGTCCACACAGCTGTGAATCCCTCTGTGGGTTAATCCTCTGATGTTGCCAGAACCCTCGTGGTCCAATCACTTCCCAAGGGCACCTCCTGTGAGGTTGCTGCACCAGAGATCAACCCTTCCCCGCACGAGTCTTCGGAGGACCCTTCCTATCAAAACCATAACACCAGGTGGCCTTTGGTGGGTGTGGGCAGAGCAGCCAATCCCAGATCGGGATGAGATTCTAGGAGGAACAACAGTCCTGCTCTCTCTGGGTCTCTGGTGAGCACCCAAGAGCTGGCCTGGGTCACTACCACCCCTTCAGATTGCCAGTGCCCCAGCACAATGTCACACAGACCAGAACACGGAGCACTTCTGTCCCCACTGGAAGTTGCTCATGCCCTGTTCAAGAAATAGCCAACCCCTCCAAAGTCTTCTCTGACTTCTTCCTCCTCTGATTAACTTTGCCTCTTAAACATCACAGAAGCGGAGCCACTGCATATCCTTAAAAGGAAGACATTCCTCTCTAACCAAAGGGTCAAGATTCAGATGGAAGATGCTACAATTCCTTCCATTTCAATTGCCCCCAGGAGCATCTCTGAACCTGTGCTGTCCCGGAATTGTATTTCCCCTTCAATCTGCTCTTCCTGACTGTGAAGGGGCTAAGGCAGCATCCGTTGGCACTGGAGGCCAAGGAAGCTTTGGAGGGAAGCTTGGCACGTCAGCGCTCCACTCCCACATGGGCCGCCCTCCCTCCTGGCGCGTTGGATTCACTGGCCAACAGGCTGTACAAGCTGCGCACCTGTGCAGCCTCCCGGTTCCGTCCAGCCCTCTGCACTGCCTATGTTCACTTTTGCCCAAGCTAAGGATCTACAGCCACAGTGACACCGTGACACAATGACACCGTGTGAGGGCAGAGGGACGATGCCCTCCTTCGAACGTGGCACTGAGTGTGCATGCCAGTCGTGCATGAGTCACACCAGGTGCCTTGGTGCTCATGGAGCCTCTGCTCACATCCAGGTGGAGATTTGCTTTTAAATTCTGCAGTTTCCTCTGCAGAGCAAATGGTGGAACTGTGCAGGTTTACTGCTTTGCAGTCAGTTCTGACTCTGAATTCTTCCACTTAGGATGCAGTGCCCAGCACAGACCCTTTAGGTGACAGGCCATTCTCAACACCCCACCTCTTGCTTTTTAGTTATAGAGGATGGAGAGCAAGATACTCATCTTTTTGACTCCCACTGTGGTCAGCAATAGCACTGTGACCTAATTCAGACCACTTAACCTTTATGTGGAGGGACCTACAGAAGGCCTCCCTTCAAATCAGTGGACACAGATTGTGAAGAAATTAATTTTGCATTCCTGTCTCCTGCCAAAAATGTGGATGTGATGGCTGGAGATGGAGCAGCCATATTGTAAGCAGGAAAAAGAAATCATAGAACTGCAGTTTTTGGGAAAAGAAGAGAGAAAGGGTCTAGGTTCTGGACTAGCACTGAGACAGCTCTTCAACCATGAGATCTCACCTCTAGATTTAGTCCTGCATGAGAAAACAAAACCATCATTATGTGTTCATGTCATTGACACAGGGATCTTTATCACTTGTAGCAGAGGCATTGCTTGATGATATAAATACTTGAGTAGAAGAAAAACCATTTCCTGGGATGAACTCTCTGTGTTATCTCTAAAAAGCAGTTCTCATACGCCGTTTTCTCCTGCCTGCCAGCCTGTCAAGGGAAACACCCTCCTGACTCATGTCTCATCTGTCAGCATAGAGCTGGCTGGGAAGCAGAAAGAACACAAGGTCGAACCCAGGAAACTCGGGTCAAATTCTGACCCTGGAATACACAGGCTGTGCAATTTATTGAGTAATTTATTGACACCCTCTGAGCCTCCACCTTTATTTTAAAGAGTGGTTAGGTAATATATTTCTACAGAGACCGTTCAGAAAATAAATGAGACCATGTGAAGTTTCCTGCATGTGCTGGGTACATCAAAGACCCCCATCTTAGATCTTAGTTCACTTTTTTTAATCCAACATTTTATACACACATATACGCATAATATATACACACATTATATATATAACATGCAGTAATATTACATAGTTTTCATCATTTTTTTAAATTGTAACATTTTGTTTTCTAGAGTATGTCTTGCAGCATGGATGCACTTGGCTTGACATGACATGAATCATGGCTTACTTGAAATGCTAACTCACATGACACCTGCGTAAAAATGCTCTGTAGTCAAATTAAATTTGGAAATGTCTCTTCTGTATGTCGATTTACAGTCAGCATTAGTGTCTGGATGGCTAGAACATCCCGCCAGAAACAACAACAAAAGAGCATTTCACTCATGCACAAGGCTTGCAAATAATTCACGCAGACACTCTGCTCCCAACTTAGGGTCATACAGCCCACAGGTCCCTGGTGAGATCTGTGCCAAGGGACTGCCTTTCAGAGCGGGCAGCGTGGGAAGTGGTGGGAAGGTTCTTTGCATCAGAGAAGCCCGATTCACATCCTCAGCCAGCTGACTCAGGTCTCCAGCAACAGGGGACATGGTGTTGATGGCGTGTGCTCGTGATCCGACGAGGTGGACTGGCACTTGCCCTCTGTGGTCTTCCTCCCCCAGCGTCACAGACACCTCGCAATTGTAAGAAGAGCATTAAAGAAATCACAGCAAGGGCATCTCCTATAAAACCCCTGGCCAGTGCCCCTGAGGATGGTCAGGGACATCAAAACAGGGAAAGCCTGAGGGATGGCCACAGCCCAGGGGACCTGGGGAGGCCCAACAGATAAATGTTATGTGAGTCAGAAGGACTTTGGATAAACATGAAAGAAAGCTAAATCAGCTGTGGCATTAGCCGCACATCAGAGGCAGCTTCTTAGTTCACAATACTGCTGCCGCAGGTTGCTACTGGGGAGGCCAGTCAGGGAGGCCAGCCGAGGCTCACACGGATGCTCTCGGTACTACCTTCTATATTTTTCTGTGAATCCAAGATGGCTGAGTTTGAAAAGCCTATTTTAAAAATGGATTTAATATCATTTAATCCAACATTTGCTAGCTGTATTTGAATGTGCCTTTTCTTTTTCTCAGAATCTGTTCAAATATTCTATGGAAAACAGTTTGGAAGGTTATTAACTAGATGAAACATTTCTCTAATGAGAATTCTTAACGTAGTTTTTGACAGTAAATGAAACATCCACTGTTTTATTGTTGCCAACTGATTTATTAATTTCATTGCACAGATATATTTAAAGCATAATTAAAAGACTATAGCAATTTCAACACACCTCCTTCTCCCTCTCAGGTTTTATGATAGGATTTCATTCAGGCAACGCCTGGGACCACCGGGGATTGTGGAGCCCAGCGTCCTCTCAAACCCCATGGTCTTCGCTGGCAAGCCATTAGCTCAAGCAGAGTTTCTTTCCCTGGCAACATCTGCCTGTCACCCTGTGGGGACTGCAGGTTCACCAGTGGGGTCACATTCAGCGCAGAGAGCAAGCTCGACTACAGCACTCAGCTGACACCATGCAGAGGCTCTTCAAGTCCCCAGGCATGTGAGAAGCTCCCATAGGGGACTGGCCGTCATGGGTGGAGTAGCCAAATTCACAGGGTGGGGTTCTAAACCCAGAGCTCCGAGTACAGCCACGTGGATAGCTAAGATGGGGTTGGTGGGGTGGGTTGAAGGGGAAGTTTGGACACACACACACACACACACACACACACACACACGATGCTGTATGAATAAAGAACACAGAGACTGGAGTGACATTTCTATAAGACAAGGAACACCAAAGACAGCCGGAAGCCAGGGGAGATTCCCAGAGCAGATTCTCCCTCACAGCCTCAAGGAAAAACCAACCCAGCTTTGGTCTCCCACTTCCAGCCTCCAGAAAGTTGAGGCCATCAATTATTGATACTTTACAGCACCCCGTTTGTGGTGTCAAGGGTTCGAGGAGGCACACACCAACAGAGGAGGTCCCAAGGTCAGAGGCCAAGCGCAAGCCCAGCAGGACTGGCCTTCACTGAAGGCCGTCCGTCTCCTCCCGCTTGAGCTTCTCCATGGAGATGGACAGCGAGGTTATTACCTGGAGCTGGGAACACGTGACAGCTGTGTGTGAACTGCCAGCCTGTGTAAATGGCCCTCAGAGCTGATTTGTGATTAGGACAACAACTGAGAGAAGGAGGCTGAATAGAACAGCTTGCAAAGTGAGGGTTTTGCAACATACCATTAAATTGTCACAGGCCAACTGTTCTCACAATTATGTACAATAATTCTGTAATACTAGCCCAAACCAGGAAAAATAATCTCCTTATGCAAAATGCATGCAATTAATAAAAGATGAACATTTTATTCGGCCATTCTCACCCTTACCAATCCAAATTATATTTATTCCCTTTTATTCCTGCACAGTTTTTTATATAAATGTAATCATGGTTTGGTAAATTCATAACCATTTGTTAAACAGCAAGGCCGATCACATCTCCTTCAGTTACGACTTGCAAAGCATTTCATCAAAATGAGTCTTGCACTGAGATTCACCCCATGAATCGTGTCTGTGACCACACACCCTGACTGCATACCCGCAGGTCCTTCCACAAGGCCTGCTTACACATATCATGAATCAAGGCTGCTAGAAAATTTTCTTCTTCCCAAAGCAATGAGGGGAGAGGGCGGGACGACAGTGAACCCAGAAGTGCCTCAAAATAGAAACCTCCCCTGAGGTCTTTGTTCTGGATCTTTCCCATTCTGATTTGTACTGGAAAGAGTAATAAAAAGTTCAGCCTTGCAGAAATAGCATGGGGTGAAAGAGAACAGCTCCCCAAGGACCTTGTGAGATTCCCCAGGAGCCCTGCAGGTGCTTGGCCAGGGCCCTGTGGTCTTTAACACTCACCTGCACCAGGTCCTCCCAGAGAGCTCCGCAGCAGGAAGCACTGCAGAGGGCAGCAGATGCTGGCAAGAGGGCTCATGACCCACAACAGCCCTGGGGAGCCAGAGGGTTGTCTGTGGAATCATGGTACAAATTTAAACAGCAAGGGAAATACAACATGGTACTCAATGTCCCTCTAGTTGACAGAGTCATCTGCCACGAATCCTACTTCTTTGTACTTTTTTTTAACACGTCATGTTGTACAAACAGCTCACCAAGGAGGTTTCTCACGTGAGCACATCTCCCCAGGTACTGGGCAGGAAGGTTCCTCTCTAATCCTTTGCCCTCTGGTGCCTTCTAGAACCTCCTGAGCAGAGGGTGACTTGGACACTTGCAGATGATGGACAGAACTTTTTTCTTCTCTTTGGGTAGAGATCTTGGGTGGGGAGCAGGGAGGCACTAATTTGCACAGCCTTTTAGAAACACGTCTCTCTGCAGGCCTAGAAAGGTGTTCACAGACCTATAGAGAGAAAAGTCCAGGGCCAAGGAGGCTTCTGCCTGCGGAGCCGATGGAAGTCAGGTCACTCACAGAGTTAGAGAAGCTTCTGGGTCAAATCGGCGAGATACCCAGTAGGCGCTGGTCACCCTCCTGGGCTTTCTCAAACACACTTTTCTACAGCGATTGTCTTTTCTCACACGAACATGTGAACACGGTCACCAGCCAACCTTGGTGCGGTTAAAGCAAACATGGTTTGATAGTCAGATAGTTTCTTTGCCCTTCTTTGTAAGCAGCCTGAGAGAGCCAGTCAGTTTTATGTTGACGAGGTACTGACCAGACCTCACCGTAACCCAGCTTTATCATAACGGGTGCGTAAATATCCACCGACATTTTCCTTCTCTCTTTACGATGGTGAGGAGTCTAGCCCGCACGCTCACCTGCGTGAAAAGACTTCAACACCAGGTTTAGGACGTCATTCCTTAAGAGCCCTGGGCTGATGTCTGGTGCAGGTGGCGTATCGTGCTCAAACTGTCCAAGTCACGTGGTTGACACCGGACACCAGCTGTCCTTATGGGCATCTGGAGTTTGGGCATGTGCCAGGCAGAGGGAACCCACATGACCACCCTTTTGTGACACCCGGGGCCCTGAGTCTCTAATGGCTTCCCTGGTAAGCTCTGTAGCATTCATGTCCCCTTGCAAGGGTGTCACATGTGCCCTGAGTGACTCCACTCCTCTGGGAGCTGGAGCCTGGTCTGCCCAGGCTTCCCCCACATCTTGCCCTCTGCTGATTTCACTTCCTTTTGTTTTTGTTGTTGTTGTTGTTTTCATTGCAATGACTATGTCCATGGGTGTGACCACACACTGAATCCCAAGATCACCTAGTGAATCATGAGAGCAGGGGATAAGCCTATGAACCCCCAAAACATGTCCCTGGCAAACACTGGGACAGTCCCCCACTTGCTCAAGGTTTCTTATTAAACTGCTGGCTGGAACTTGTGGTTTCTGCCTTTAAATAAATAAACGAATAATCCCTAAATGAAGTTGTTCAACTATTAAATAAATAAGGCCATTATACTTAATGGCCAAGGCTCACAAAAAGAACCTGAGAGGAGGAGAACAATGATTTATAGTTTAGCACTAAACATTTCCTCAGTTATGACTGGAAGACAAAATCTAGACTCACATCCCAGCAAATGTTACCCCGTACCCACCAACACACTGAGCAGAGAACTCACTGGTCCTTCGGCCCTAGGGAGCTGCACAGAACTGTAGGAAGCAGGACCCAATTAGTGTCCCTCAGGTCCGAGGTCAAGGTCATTCCTCTCTTCCTGTCATGTGACCTCGGGTGCATTACTGAACCTCATTACTGCTGCATAACCTCAACTTTAAATTAATACCACCTTCTAGCCCCCAGAGTGTCACAGTTAACTAGAGGTGCCAATGCTGCTGCAGCTGCTGTCCTCAGTATCATTACTGGTCCTCCTCACAGCTCACAGCCCTGCTCCAGGGTGGAGGATCTGTATCCACGGGGCTTGGTCTCCCTGGACCAGGGATAGGAAACGAGACAGCTAGGACTGCATGACTTAACAGCAAAACTATGTTAGGAAGATGGGCAAATAAAGTTTCCAAAATGTACACTTTCATTTGACAATTTTTAATCATTCTCAGAGATTTCATTAGAAAGTGGTAGAACTTGTTCGTTAAGAAGAATGAGGACATTTAAGTATATGATCCGAGTTGGTAATCATTCCGAATTTCGAGGGGGAAGGTCCACATTGTCACAATCAGAGCTTGAACAGGTGTCGTCCGGAACATGGTTGAAGGACTATCACCCCAAGGACCACCTGAAAGGCCTGGAGAAGTGGCGCTCCTCATTCAAAGGGACGGAAAGAGGGGAGAAGAGACGGAGGCAGGCGGCTCCTGTCATCCTACAGGCAGGGAGACCTTGAACTCGGCTGGCAGGCTAATCTTTGTTCCCATTTCAGCGCTATGATTCCCAAGTGGGTGACTTTGACAAATCTACCCTCTTAGCCTTAGATCCCCGTAAGAGGTTAATAAATGTGGTAATTAACCTGCTGCTTGTGAACTTGCTGACTCGGTTCTGGACCGTCTGCGCCATGCGAGTGACCCTTCCTCCTGGTTGGCGTCTTGTGAGCCCTTTTGATGCATTTCATGTCATTTATCTTCAAATACATTTTAGATGATTGCTACTGGCCTTGTTTTCCATCCTTAAATTGACTCAAATGGTCGGGAAACTCTCAATAGCGATAAATTAATGTCACCACCAATAACCATGCCAGCAGGTTAAGTAGCTACCAGCTCTTCCTTTCTAGATGCCCCTTATCTCATCCACATGCACAGAAGAAACTTCAGCTGAGTTCTGCTCCACCCCAGCCTCTGCACGGGCCTGAAGGACCACGGCGGAGGTCCTCGTGCTGTTCCTCCTGGGGCTCCGTGGAGGGGACCCATAGAAGCCTGCTCAGCTTGTTGGGAGCAGTGCCCAGGGGGTGCTTCCTGGGGTCACTGTGGCCATGCCCCTGGTGACAAGGAACATGACTTTTTTGTTTCTATGAAAAGAAAACTTCACTTTAAGTTTGCACATAAGATTTGTTCCAGAAGGACCATTATCTCCAGTACCTGTTTAGCTGAAGGAGAAGGAGACATCTGTTTTTGTCCCAGTCTTTGCATTCAGAATTTTTCTCAATTTGGAGAGGTTTGTGTAAGCGGCAAGGAGCCTCCCAGGCAGCCTCCCAGGTCTGCATGTGTCATCGTACACCTGCCATCTTGTTCCACTCACTCACTAGTTCCAGTTACTAGAGTATAGAAGTTGTAAAACTGGGCAGGCTTGCCTCGTCCCTGATCCTGGCAGGAAAGCACTCAGCTTCGCCACATTTTGTGTGGCATCAGCTAGAGATGGGCACACGTACCAGGCATCCAGCTAAGGAAGTTCTGAATTTGCTGAGATTTTTAAAAATTCAGAATAGATGTTGGATTTTGACAAATTCTTTCAGTGCCTCTGCTGAGATGACCAGAAGTCTCTTACTTTTGCATCTGTTGGTTTGTGGAGTCACATTGAATCATTTCCCACATCAATCCAACCTTGCCTTCCTGGGATGAACTCCACCTGTTCATGCTGCATTTTTCTCTTATGTTATTGAATTATTTTTGATATATTTTTGCACCTGTCTCTAATTTTGTGTCTACAAGGAACATCTGTTCTGTAATGCTCTCTCCTTGTAATTTTCTGGCATCAGGTGGAAGCTGGCCTCATAAAATGAGTGGGGAGGTGCCCCTTCCTCACACAGGAGCCCACCAGCCCTCTGCAGTGCCCTCTCTGAATTCTCTGCAGATGCCCAGGGTCCTCTGTACCTGCTGGGTCCCTTCTCTACAAATCTCTGCAAGCCCAGGACTCTACCTGGCTCCCCTCACTGTGCTGATGTCTGGGCTTTTTCTTAAAAGCAGTGAGCTGGAGCAAGCACAGGTTTGTCTCCTCTGTTCCTTGTGTCTCAAAGACCACTGCTCTGTGCTGCCTGACCTCCAATAGCAGGAAGACCAAAATTTTGTACACTTTGTGTGGTTTTTCAGTTGGTCCAGGAGAGAAGGAAAACCTTACCCTTCTTAATGCATCTCAGTTGCAAGCAGAGTCAGTGTCCAGAATTTTGAGTTTCAAAAGCTTCTCTTTTTGGACTTGTCATTTCTTTTCAAAGAAATGACCCTTCCAGAGTCTGAGCACCCAGACAGGATGCCCTTCACTGGCAGCCTTCAGCCTTGACCATGAAGCCAGGTCACCAACATCAAAGAAAGAACCATCCTGAACTTCTTCTCAGGCACACACCTGGGGAGATTCTCAGCAGCTGATGAAGAGTTTGGATTAAGGTTTCTTACAAAAGCACTTGTGCCTCGCCCGCTGTCTCCTCGCTTGCTTGCACCTGTAGAGCAGGGTGCAAAGAACATCTTCTCCTAGGTCTTCTTTGGCTCCAATACTAAGTCACCCTACATTTGAGCTCTAATTACAATTGCTGAATTACAGCAGGTGCGATAAAACCAAACGTAGACTGAGCTGACCCAGGAGACGGCGGTGTCTCTTACGATCGACCATATGCCTTTGGGAAGGGTTCCCAAACCCGCAACAGTAATCCTTGCACACCCTTGCGGAGAAATTCACAGTGACGACTAGGAGTGAGAACTTCGGAATCACCATTGCTGGTCACCTGCTCTGCAAATGCTTCTCTCCTCTGCTCCAAGTGGAATCCAAAGCCTGCTATGATACCATCTCCTCTTACGCAGACCGTGACAAGCAGGGTGAGCCCATCCTCATCAGAACTGGGTTAATTGGTGTGATGTAATTACTTCTCATTGCCATTGATGGTTCATGGATAGGTGACTCTGTTTGCCAAAGAGGAGGAAGTACTGCTGGGAAGACCTAGGTGGAAAAAGCAAATTAATTCCATGGAAGAATCCAGAAAGGATTGTTCCTGTGGGGCTTATGTCTAAAAGCAATGCTGGGCTCTGCTTCAGGCCCTGCTGTGGGCCTGAGTACAAAGGAAATGTCCAAGATGGTGACCTGGTAAGGGGACAGCATTGTCCTCAATGGCACCACTGAGCTTCTGAATCAACCAACTCCGCCTCCTGTGGCAGGCTGCCTGCCTGTGACTGGGCCAGGGAAAGATCCTTATTGCTGAAAAAGACTTGAGCTGGGATTGTATTGCTTTATTTTAAATGATTCAGTCACAGGCAAATTGGTAAGCTTCTCATTGACAGCAAGGCGTCTGAGAGGCTCTCCTGGTCGTCCACAGCTTGCTGGCGGTACAGCCAGGAATCAAACTTAGTTTCCCTGTCATCGAGTCCCTTGGATAGCAGAGGAGAGGAAGATCAGGAGCAAGATCTTTAAGTGAAATGGTGGGGAACGGCTGAAACAAAATTGCCTCATGTGCTGCAGAATTCTTTTTCAGAGCAATGGATAACATCTAATCCGTGATCTTATCTTTCTTCTTAGGCTTCAATCTGGCCCTCATTCCAGCTGTTAGATTGAATTCTCAGAAAGAAGATAAATCGGAAAATGGGATTCTAACACTTTTTCTTTTCTTATTTAACTCCCACTCACATCCCAGCCTCATTTTCCCTCATATTTCTGATGACTTGCTGGTTCTTAGGGACTGAATTTAAAAGTCTCTCAACTTCTTGGAAACGTACCTAGGGTTCAGCTCTGTTGTCCTGTGTAGACAGCACACAACTCCCCTGTTCACCCAGGGTTCCTTAGAGTCCCCCAGCCAGCACCCTGCACCCGCCACTACATCTCCCTGGACCTGTCGCTATCTGTGTCCAGCACTGTGTTGTCCTTTCTCATCAGAATCCTATTTGACTTTCCCTCATTTTAGAAATTTCCAAGCCGGGCGCGGTGGCTCAAGCCTGCAATCCCAGCACTTAGGGAGGCTGAGACAGGAGAATCGCAAGTTCAAAGCCAGCCTCAGCAACGGCAAGGCGCTAAGCAAGCAACTCAGTGAGACCCTGTCTCTACATGAAACACAAAAAATAGGGCTGGGATGTGGCTCAGTGGTCGAGTACTCCTGAGTTCAATCCCTAGTACCAAAAGAAGAAAAAGAAATTTCCAGTCACATCCAGCATAATGACTTCCTCACTCTGTGAAAGGTCCCATATTTTGAATGGCAAATTCAACCTGCAATAGAGAATTGGGCTAGACAATCCCCTCATTTTCTCCTTGAAATGGAGAACTCAGAAGGTTCTGGGGGGGGTGGGGGATTAAAACCTGGCTATCAGTTCTGTGAGTGGATATGCTGAAGAAATCTTTTTTTTTTTTTGGTACTGGGGATTGAACTCAGGGGCACTTGACCACTGAGCCACATCCCCAGCCCTATTTTGTGTTTTATGTAGAGACAGGGTCTCACTGAGTTGCTTAGCGCCTCACCATTGCTGAGGCTGGCTTTGAACTCGCGATCCTCCTGTCTCAGCCTCCCTGAGTGCTGGGATTACAGGCGTGAGCCACCGAACCCAGCTCTGAAGAAATCTTAATATGGAATCGGTTCCAAGATGGCGGCCTAGACGGATGCTGCGGTCAGTCTCTCCAGAACCGGAGATTGAAGTTGTGGAAATACCATCTCCCAGACAGCTTCTGGACATCATCCTACAGCTGTCCCCGCAGGAGTTTCACTTGCGCGTGTACGCAGGGCCACCAGGCAGCAGCAATTGCCACAAGCAGCGTGACTTCAGCAGCAAGCAGCGGCGGAGCTCAGCTGCGGGCGGCTCGGAGCCCCAGCCCAGGGCTCGCCCCAGGCGGGGCCTGCTTCTACACGGGGTACCTGGCTCCAGCGCCCACCCAACCACTCAGGGCCCCTAAAAGTTGCTCCCGTGGTCACACGGCCCCAGCCACTAGCCACTGGGGAGCCCAAACTCCAGGTAAGAGTCGCTCCAGAGACCCCAGCTGAGACAGCCCCGCCTAAGGGCAGCCTGGGCCCGCCTCAGTTCTGCTCCAGAGTTCCTGTGGACCGGCAGGAGCCGCAGAGGGCCCAGATCCACCCGTAGGAACCTCCACGGGTGTCCAGCCAACAGGAGACCAGGGACTGCTACCCTGAGCCACTGAAGAGCCCACTCAGGGGCTGGCACATGCTATTCCTCCTTGACTCCATGACCCCATCGCAGTGCACAACGTGGACCTCACCACTACCTGACTGCCATCATCTTCACTGGAGCCCCGTTCAGGGACAAGGCAGACCACAGGTTCAAAGGGCCATCAGGCAGCAGCGATTGCCACAAACAGTGACTTCAGCGGCCAGCGGCAGAGCAGAGCACAGCCGCAGCATTCGGGGCCCAAGCCCAGGGCTCAAGCCTGGGATTTGGGATTCTCCCCGGGCGGGCAAGGCTTGCTTCTGCATGGGGTACCTGGCTCCAGCACCCACCCACCCGCGCAGGACCCCTGGCAGTTGCTCCTGTGGACAGATCATCTCCTGAGCGGGACCCCCGGCTGCTGTTCTTCGTGGATCTCCATCTAGCACGGCAGAACTTCCTACACCAGGGGGCATTGGACAGCACCTAGGAAAAACTGTGGCCAAGCTTCACCCTGCTGTGAAACCCGCACCCAGAACCAGCCGGGAAAGTCCAGCAAGCAATGGACAACGCCACCTACTAGAGGTGAAAGGAAGCATACCTGTTTATTTACATTGAGACTTTTTATTTTTCGTTTATTTTTTTAAAAATTTTTTATTCTTATTTCTTATTTTATCCTTTATCTTTTTCTCCTAATATTCCTATTGCTTAATCTTTTTGTTTTATTTCTCTGCTCGTTTCTTCTTTCCTTTCTTTTTCCTTTCCTCTTTTCTCTCTCACTCTTTTCCTACCCTCTAATCCCCAACAGTTGTGAAACCAAGTATTCGTTATACAGTGGGATATGGTAGTTTGGGATTTCTGAACTGTATACTAGAGTGGTATTATATAGTCTTGTAACTCCCACTTGCATATGTTTTATTTTTCTTGCAAGCATCTCTCCCCACTGTACTCTCTTTTCTTCCTCCTTACTGGTCTTCCCCAACTCTCTGTTGCTCTTCCTAGCAATAGCCAACTTCTCTTGCATTCCTTTTTCATGCTTTCTAAGATCTAATAACCATATTCTCACTTCCTACTACCCCAACATTCTATCCTACACCCCACCCTCAAGTTTCCCTAGCCCACCAACAGAAACTATAGACCCTTGTGCAAACTTATTGTTTACATAATAGATTGTAAAGGAACTCATAATTGTTGCATATCGTGACTAAACTGTAAATGTATTTGGGAGCTATTAGGAGCTACTTGGTTTGAAACTATATATTGCTTGTATTGAGATCAATCAATAGTGGTCTCCCCTTTAAAGGAGAGGTATTGAAACCCTGCAGGGAAACTATACCCATATAGGAGTAAAAACTGCAACAACTTGGATCAGCAGAGCTAGAAGGAAAGACACACAAACATCATGAAAAAACAAGGGAAGAAAGCGCCTCAAACAAACCATTATCAGAATCCATGGTCAGTATAGCAGAAGAAATGACAGAACAGGAATTCAGGATGTACATAATTAAAATGTTCTGTGACTTAAAGAATGATATAAGAGAGCAAGCCCAGTCAGCAAAAGATCATTTCGATAAAGAGATACATAGGCAAATACAGGAAGTAAAAGATCACTTCAGTAAGGAGATAGAGATTCTGAAAAGGAACCAAACAGAAATCCTTGAAATGAAAGAAACAACAAACCAAATTAAAAACTCAATAGAAAGCATCACCAACAGATTAGACCACTTGGAAGACAGAACCTCAGATACTGAAGACAAAATATTTAACCTTGAGAACAGAGTTGACCACACAGCAAAGACAGTAAGAAACCATGAACAGAACATCCAAGAACTATGGGATAACATTAAAAGACCAAACTTAAGAATTATTGGGATAGATGAAGGCATAGAATTCCAAACCAAAGGAATGAGCAATCTATTCAATGAAATAATATCGAAAACTTTCCAAATATGAAGAATGAATTGGATAATCAAATTCAAGGGGCTTTTACAGGACACCAAATGCACAGAATCACAACAGATCCACACCAAGGCACATCATAATGAAAATGCCTAACATTCAGAATAAGGAGAGAATCTTAAAAGCCACAAGAGAAAGGAATCAGATTACATATAGGGGAAGCCAATTAGGATCACTGCAGACTTCTCAACCCAGACCCTGAGAGCAAGAAGATCATGGCAAAGCATATACCAAGTGCTAAAAGACAGCAGATGCCAACCAAGAATCTTATATCCAGCAAAACTAAGTTTTAGGTTTGATGATGAAATAAAAACCTTCCAAGATAAACAAAAATTAAAAGAATTCACAGCAAGAAAGCTGACACTACAGAACATTCTTGGTAAAATATTCCATGTGGAGGAAATAAAAAACAATAATGAAAACCTGCAGAGGGAGGAGCTACACTAAAGGCCAATCAAAGAAGAAACCCAGTCAACTTAAAAACTAAGAACAAACCAAAATGTCCAGAAATATAAACCATGTCTCCATAATAACATTGAATGTCAATGGCCTAAACTCAGCAATTAAAAGACATAGGCTGGCAGATTGAATTTTAAAAAAAGACCCAACAATATGCTGCCTCCAAGAGATTCAGCTCATAGAAAGAGATACTCACAGATTGAAGGTGAAAGGATGGAAAAAAATTTATCACTCACATGGACTGCGTAAACAAGCAGGAGTTTCCATCCTCATTTCAGATAAAGTAGACTTCAAACCAAAGTTAGTGAAAAGGGATAAAGAAGGTCATTTCATACTGCTCAAGGGAATCATACATCAACAAGACATAACAATCT
>PVHX01027631.1:0-19147 GCA_004024805.1 Geosciurus inauris | reverse complement strand
AAAGATACATAACCCAATTTAAAAATAGGCAAAGGAGTAAAACAGACATTTGTCCAAAAAAGCTATATGAATGATCAATAAGCACATGAAAAGATGTTCAACATTATTAGTCATTAAGAAAATTAAAATCAAAGCTACATACCTACTAGGACAACTATCTAATAAGGTGAGAGGGTCTGGGGGTATCAGTAGTGGATGCTTGCCTAGCATGTGGGAGGAGGCCCTGGGTATAATCCCCACCCCTGTGGGGATTGAACACAGGTTCAATCCTGTGTGGTTCAAACCACAGAGAAAAAATAATTGTATCTGCACTAAATATGTACAGCCTAAACCCTCTCCTTTATTTTTTTCTTTTTCCTTCTTTCTTTTTGGTGGTACTGGGATGAACCCAGGGGTGAGCTATCACTGAGCTATACCCCCAGCCCTTTCTATTTTTTGAGATTTTCTTATCTGAGGGGGGTTGTGGAACCAATCCCCATGGATATTGAGAGAGGATGATATACACACAAAGGATTTTTCAGTCACAGAAAGGAAAGAAATTGTAGCACATGCTACAACATGGATAAAACTTAAAGACATGCTCCACGAAAGAACCCAGACACTTCTGACAGAGGGTGGCAAGGAAGGGAGACTCAGCCCACCTGACAGAGGTGAGGGAGAAGCATCCACATCCCTCTGCACCAGCTCAGCAGGTGGCAACTCAACCTTGTCCTCTTCGGGTCCCCACCGGCTCTTCCGCTTTCTTTTCACAGTGGTTGTGGAGGCTGGCTTACCAGGGACGGCTGGAGCTGGGGTGGTGGTGGTGGGTGTAGGGGTAGATGAGGCAGGGCAGGTAGTGGCTGGAGGCAAGGACCCAGATGGGACCTCAGGAGGGGACTTGCGTTTCAGGCTGGGGTCAGGTGCTGTGAGGGTGCCTGTGGAGCCTGCCTTGGCTTTCCGGAACTCCTCCAGCTTTTGCCGATAGTATTTGTACCCTTGGCTGTTGGGTTCATATAGAAAGCTGCAAAGGAGAATTGGGGGGACACCGTAAGCTAAGCCTGATTCCTCCTTGCTCCTGGTTCAGGCAGGGGCAGCTCAGGGTAGCCAGGGTCACATCGAAGTCACGGTCTCCACCCTGTTCTCCTGTTTTGCTAGGCCTCACTGTAAGGAACAATGTGATATGCCCACAGCTCTTATGGTGCCCTTCCTTCAAGTCAGGAGTCATGCCAAACTTCCACCTGCCTTTCCCAAGGGTCCATCACATTATCAATTCCCTGCTTCAGGGAAAAATGAACAGGTATCCTCAGAGTCTCCCCTAACTCCTGTGAAGTCATTTCTTCACACCACAGAATCCTAAATTGTGGGGAGACCTTACACACTAGAAATTGCAGAGGATGTCCTGAATCTAATGGTTTCTCCAATGTATCCCTGGGAGATATCAATAGGAGACAACTTACACAGACACACTGAACATCAGGATGAACCAGGGAGCTAGACTCCAACCCTGCCTTAAAAGCAGGCAGCCTCAGGCAGAAGCCCAACTCTCTGGAAGCCTCAGGTCCCCATGGTCCTGACCCAGTGTGAGGAGCAAAGGAGGTGGCACTGGGTTTGGAGTGAGGACTGAGGCAGTAAGAGGTCATCTTCATTTCAGCACCTGCCAGCCTCTCAGCCTGGGCACATCTGAAACCAATGGCCCTGCCTCTGGCTGGGGTCTCCATCAAAGAGAAGAGTTTGAGCCCAGCTCCATGTGGCAAAAGGCTGGGAAAGACCTGAACAAGGGGTTAGATCTGCACTCATGAACTTGTACAAATGGTCATAACACAATGCTGTGTTACAACAGCAAGGCATAGTTTTATCTGCCAAGGACTATTCCAGAACCTTCATGGATACCAAAATCCAGATGCACAAATCCCTCATATAAAATGGTGTAGTACTTGCATAAAACCTACGCACATCCTCCTGTAGGCTTTAAGTCATCTCTAGATGACTTATAATACTTAATACAATGTAAATGTACGTAGCCGTTAAACTGCATTGTTTGTTTGATGACAAAAGTGCATAAATGCTCAGTATTTTTTTTTTTTTTTTTTGTACCAGGGATTGAACTCAGAGGCACTCAACCACTGAGCCACATCTCAGCCCTATTTTGTATTTTATTTAGAGAAACGGTCTCACTAAGGTGCTCAGCGCCTCGCTTTTGCTGAGGCTGGCTGAACTCATGATCCTCCTGACTCAGCTTCCCAAGCCACTGGGATTACAGGTGTGCCACCGCGCCTGGCCTAAATGCTCAGTATTGACACAACTTTTTTTTTTTTTTAAAATATTTATTTTTTAGTTGTAAGTGGACACAATAGCTTTATTTTATTTTTACGTGGTGCTGAGGATCGAACCCAGTGCCTCCCGCGTGCTAGGCGAGCACGCTGCCACTGCGCCATAACCCCAGTCCCCTTGACACAACTTTTTAAAGAATATTTTCAATCTGTGGTTGGTTGAATCCTATGATGTGGAACCTGAGGATATGGAAGGCCAACTGCATGGGGTCAAGGGTACTGTGAATTCCTTTTGCATAACCGAAAGCAGCTGGGTGTGGTGGCGCACACTTGTAATCCAGCTACCTGAGGGGCCGAGGTAGGAAGACTAAAAGCTCAAGGCCCTCGTCTGCAACTTAGTGAGAGTCTATCTCAAAATAAAAAATATAAAGGGCTATGGTAGGATGCCCCTGGGTTCAGTCCCAGTACTGTAAAAAAAAAAAGAAAAAGAAAGCAGCGAGACATCCAACAGATGATTTCTCTGTGTACCTCAGGAGACGGGTAGAAGGGCCCTAGCCCTGCCAACATCTGGTACCTTGGGAGGGTGGGATGGGGGGACAGCAAGATAGCAGTGTCTCTGTATTCCTAGGTCATGGTACACGACATGGTACCACGCTCATGGTACAAATGACTCAGTGAAGGACATTCATAAAAACTGAAAAAATACCAAAGTGAAGAACTGTGCAAGCATGTATCTGCAGTCCCAGCTGTTTGGGAGGCTGAAGCAGAAGGATCACTTGAGACCAGGAGTTCAAGGCCAGTCTGTGAAACAGCAACACCCTATCTCTTAAAATAAAAATTACACACACACAAAATGTTCAGGAAGGAAGAGGAGCAACTGGACAGATTTGAAAGATGCACTCAACAGCCAGCAGAGGCTGGTGGACAAGATGGGAGGAGGTTCCTAGGCTGTTCCCTGGCTTTAGCCTCTGGTTTAGGCTAAGTTTCCTCCAACCTAAGGGTACATCAGAGAGCCCCTGAGGGTCTGCCTGCCTGCCAAGTGGGTAAGGGTCAACAGTGGCTTCCCAAGGGGAGAAGAATAGTAAGATGGAACCCCTCCTAGCACAAGGCTAAGTGGGCACACAGATTTTATAATCAAGACTGCTCTCTGGCTGGGTGTAGTGGCACTTGACTATAATCCCAGCTACTAAGGAGGCTGAGGCAGAAGGATCACAAGTCTGGGGCCAGTCTGGGCAATTTAGCTAGACTATGTCTCAAAATAAAAATCTTAAAAGAGAGTTGGGTGCGGTGGCACATGCCTGTAATCCTAGCACTTCAGGAGGCTGAGACAGGAAAATCGCGAGTTCAAAGCCAGCCTCAGCAACAGCGAGGCGCTAAGCAACTCAGTGAGACCCTGTCTCTACATAAAACATAAAATAGGGCTGGGGATGTGGCTCAGTGGTCGAGTGCCCCTGAGTTTAATCCCTGGTACCACCAAAAAAAAAAAAAAAAAAAATTTAAAAAGGGTCAGGAATGTAGCTCAGAGGCAGAACACTTCTAAATTCAATCCCCAGTATCAGGAAAAAAAAAAAAAGGACACACCATCAATACTTCAGGGTCTTTTCTTTCACTCATTTTTATGTATTTTTTTTGTTGTTGTTGTTTATTTTTTATGGTACTGGGGACTGAACCCAAGAGTATTCTTTCTACCTGTGAGCTACCCACATGCCCAGTCTAAATTTTGAGGCAGGGTCTTGCTAAATTGCCCAGGCTGGCCCCAAACTTATGGTCCTCCTGTCTCAGTCTCTTGAGTAGCTGCGACTGTAAGTGTGACCCACTGTGCCTGGCTTAAGTAAGAAATTCTTCTAAAAATCAGAATATAACCAGACACAGTGGCATATGTTTATATTCCCAGGGAGGTTGAGGCAGGAGGATCACAAGTGCGAGGCCAGTCTGGGCAACTTAGCAAGACTCTTTCTTGAAATAACACTAAAAAGGCCTAGGGCCATGGTTTAGTAATAGAATACTTACAAGAAAGAAAAAAAAATCACATAAACCTTTCCTATTTGCTATGGTTTGTCCCCACCAAAACTCGTGTTGAGGCTTGTTCTCTAGTGCCGAAGTGCACATAGTGGGAAGTGCTTGGGTTGTGGGCAAAGCCCTCATGCATGGATGAATGTTGTCCTCTGCTGATTGAGTTCTTCCTTAGGTAGGACTGCATTAGTTCCTGAGAGGGAGGGTTATAAAGCAATTCCACCCTTCCCTTCTGCTTTCCACCATGAGATGACATAGCAGAAGGCCCTCATCAGATATGGCTGCCCAATCTTGGACTTCCCAGCCTCTAGAATCATAAGCAAAAATCAACCTCTTCCCTCTATAAATTATCCAATTTCAAGTGACAGAAAACAGACTGAGATAACATCATAATAGCCAAGGAATGCTCCACTGACTGGCCTCCTTGCCTGTTTCCTCACCCATAAGAACCCAAAATGCCTATTGCTATATCACGTGAGTGTTAGATCTAGGAGCTTTCCAATGGCCATGTATTCCACTAGAAGCTATCTATAGAAAATTTGGCCCCTGATGTTGAACATTCTATTTGCTACTGACTTTTCATTTCTATACATGATGCTGTATTTAACATGATTTCTGAGGTCACATCTCAGAAGTGAGATGACTTGTCAAAGGAATCAGCATCTCCAGTTCCTTGACAGCTGAGCACAGCTGTTACAAACTGCTTCCCAAAACCCACCACCAAGGTGTGTGGGGTGCATCCAGCCCACACGAGGAATCAGGAGCAACATAAAGGGAGGAACATAGGGTGGGTGTTGGATTTGGGGTGAGGGGAAGTGTTGACAACTGTGTGTATCTATTAGGTATTTCTGGGCCTTGCAGTTGCCTCACACCTGATCCCAAGCAGTTTAAACAGTCCACTTGGTATGACCTGCATGGCCTGCTGGGTCCTGGATATCCAATCATTTCCCAGTTCTCCAGTCTGGCTCTGGTGCTGGGGGTAAGCATGGGGATGGGCTCCTGGCCACTTTCTCATCAGTCATCTCAGGTACCTGCTCCTGGCCCAGCTTTCACCACAGCTATACTCACAGCTGAGGAGTCACTAAAACCTTCCAAGGACTATGCATGGTGGTACACACCTATAGTCTCAGCAACTTGGGAGGCTGAGGCAGAAGGCTTACAAATTGAAGGCCAGCCAGGGCATCTTAGCAAGACCTAATCTCAAAATGCTAAGAATAAAAAGGGTCAGGATGTATACAGCTCAGCAGTAGAGCACTTGCCTAGTATGTATGAGTGCTGGATTCAATCCCCAGTACCAGAAAGATGGGGGGAAAAAATAAGACACTCTAGGCAGTCAAAGGGCCACATAGGAGGGGCCAGAGCCATTTGAATCAACAGCATCTCTCAGTTCTGACATCAAGAAAAAAGCCGGGAGCTGGGTGCAATGGCACAAGCCTGTAATCCCAGCGGCTTGGGAGGCTGAGGCAGAAGGATTGTGAGTTCGAAGCCAGCCTCAGCAAAAGTGAGGTGCTAAGCAACTCAGTGAGACCCTATCTCTAAATAAAATACAAAATAGGCTGGGGATGTGGTTCAATGGTTGGCTGCCCCTGAGTTCAATCCCCAGTACCAAAAAAAAAGAAAAGAAAAAGAAAAAAGCTGGGCCAGGAGCTGGGTCCCTCTAACTGGGCGGTGCTGCCTGGGCTCTGGGTCTTGGATGGAATTCCAAAACTTTGCCCATTTTTTGTTTATGTTGTTTTGTTTTGTTTGTTTGTTTATTTTATGTGGTGCTAAGAATTGAACCCAGTGCCTCACACATGTCGGCAAGAGCTCTACCTCTGAGCCATGACCTCAGGCCCTGCAATAAATTTTTATAGTCAGTATCTACTTATGATGACTGAAAGTAACTACATCCTCATTTAGTTTTTTAGTTTTAATTAGTTTTGTTGTTTTTTTTTTTTTGAGGGTGCTAGAGATCAAACCCAGAGCTTTGTATATAATAGGCAAGTATTCTACCACTGAGCTATCCCCCAAACCCCTACATTCTCATGTAAATAAGATTTATTAAGTAAATGAAGAAATGACTATTAACATTGGATTGGATGGCAAAAAATCATGACCAACAAATTAATAGTCATCAGTGCAAATCTGAGATTCAGGATATCTTGAACGGGAGGTCCTCTATCTGTAGGCAGACCCCTTTACTGAATTCCAGATCCAATACTCCATGACCCCCACAGTGGCCCCCAGGTGCCCAGGTACTAGACTCAAGAACAGTCAGTCATCTAAGTCTTGGTCATCCCTGTTCCCAGCTCCCAAGTTTGAACAGCCCTACTACCTCCCGATAGCTGCCCATTGCTTGGCCATGTCTGACTACTGTCCACCATCTTAGCCAATGACTCAGGGAGCCACAATTAACCCCATTAATCCTTGGCTCGGATCCTCCAAAGGCTCTCAGGGAACACCTGAGCCCTCCAGGGCTTGGCCCTGCCCAGTTCTGCAGCCTGCCTGCACCCTGGCCACATCAGGACAGCAACCAAAGTCTCTGCTACTTCACTCCTGCACAGCAGTTCCTCTGGGTTCCCTTTTTTTCTGTATCTAGCTCTTGTCAGCTAACATGAAGTAAAAATATCATGCCTAGGTTACACTGCCCAGTTTCTATTCCCACTTCCCTCTTCCTGAGTACCTGAGTACGTCTACAGCTGCTGAACCAACCAGCCCAGACTGCTATTACCTTTGGACTTTTTATTATATACATACCATCACTCTCCTCATTGACTAAGCCAGGACCTGTTTTAAAACCATCCTCACAGGAGCATCATCCTTGTGCTGAAGTATCCAGGCATGATACAGTCTCTGCCCTGTAGTAGTGACAGTCCCCCCACCCCAACCCTACCAACCAGCTTCCCCCAGCACAGAGCAGGTACTTAGCCTGCCCAATGGATGAATGAACAAGTAAACACAGATCCATCCCTCAGGACTGGACTGTGATCTTGTGGCTGGGGTCAGCAGGAAGGCCAGACTACTTGTCACATGTCTCTCTGTGGGACCTGGCTGGGGGTTCCCATTCCTTAGACCCTGAGGTTCCTTGTCATAGGGAAGACACCAAGAACAACAGTATAACCAATTCTGTGAATTTCCACTTGAGAGCCCAGCCTGCCCCAAGTCAGGGGCTGCCATCTGTAACAAAGGGAGCTTTCTCCATAAGGTACTTAGAAAACACAGAGGTCCCAAAGGTTCCTGTGCCTCTGTCTCAGAGACTATTTCAGGGACCAATGTGTGCTTAGAAAATGCCCATGAGGGGCACAGCTGGGCTCTGGGTACAGGAATTCCCAGATCAGTATTCTAGTCTTGCCAGTTTCTTGCTGTGGGACCCTAGCAGGTCATGGACTGAGCATGCTAAGCCCCTGTCCTCATTTGGATGGTGGGAAAGGCAAGGGTTACCCCTCCTTACCTGAATGCCTGGTTCTCACGGTTGTTCTGAAGAGCAATGGTTTCTACCTCAGGACCCCCATCTGCAATGAACCTGGCCAACTTTTCTGCAAGGTTCTTGGCCTCTTCATCCTCTGGGGGTGAAACTTTAAGCAGGCTGTCAGTACTGAGCTCAACTCACCACACCCAACAGCCTAATTCCTGCTAAGAACCCCACAGGCAACAAGTGGGATTTAGATTAGGAATGATACAAAAAGAAACAGGCAAATGGGAATCAGATTACTGCATTGGGAGCAAACACCAGAGTTAATTTACAATGTATCCCAAGCCCCCAGTCCCTCCTCCACCTCCCTTTCCCACCCCATAGGTCAAGTGGGACTTGAACATGAGTTAGGATGAGGGTAGGAAAGGTGACAGGGGCCCCTGCCCTAGTGTTTCTGCCAGGGTTTATTCCCCAGGTCACATGGTGGGGTAGAGGGGTCACTCTCCTCTCCAGGGGAGAGAGTCAGGGCAAAGGGGTGCAGATGACAATGAATGAAATTCTGAGGATCAGCTAGGTGTGGTGGCTCAAGCCTGTAATCCCAGCACTTAGGGAGGCTGAGACAGGAGAATCGCGAGTTCAAAGCCAGCCTCAGCAACGGCGAGGCACTAAGCAACTCAGTGAGACCCTGTCTCTACATAAAACACAAAATAGGGCTGGGGGTGTGGCTCAGTGGTCGAGTGCCCCTGAGTTCAACCCCCAGTACCAAAAAAAAAAGAAATTCTGAGGATCATGTCAGCCTAAACATCAATCCCCATCATCCCACCACTTGGTTGGGATTTTATGCCTTACAGTTAGAGACCAGTTGGCCTCTCCCCATCTACTGAAATTCATTCCATCAGAATCTCATCATTTCTGCCCCCCCCCCCCCCGCCCAGTATTGGTCACTACAACAGTCTTGATGTATCCTCAGTGCCCAACACAAAGCTGGGGCTCATTAACACTTATTCAAATAGCAAGCAAGTGCTCTCTCTGCTCTGTTCACATGCACACAGCTGAGAGATCTTGGTCATGACCTTGACTCTCCACAAGCACCCACGCAACCCAAGTGCCAGGCCTGGCAGTCAGACTTCACCTAGACCTCATAGCACTAGTGGGGAGGGTGGTGTCAGTTCCTCCACGACTTCTGCTGCCTGGGAGAGCACAGGCCTTGGCTATCAGTGCCATGTGGTGCTACTGCAAACCATGGTGGTCCCCAGGAACCCCAATTCCATCTTATGAAGCTGTATGACTCCCTGACAAAACCTCCTACCCCGTCTGCTCACTTACCTTTCTGAGAGGTTGCCTGTGACTTTTGTGCTTCCTTTCTTATCTCGGCCACTTTCTTTCTGTAGTAAAGGAATTCCCTGCTATTCTTATCATGTAAAAATCTGGAGAGGAAGAGATTTGCAAAAGAGAAAAAAATGAGCTTTGATGATGGGTGAACCTGTGTAGCTTCTACCATATAAAAGCAGGCTGGTGAGGAGAGGCCTCAATAGGACCAAAAGTTAGTCTTGGTGCCACGCAGGCACCTCCTGCAACCTCTGGTGTGACTTAGAAAGTGCTTGGCATGGCAACTGGCTCATGTGAGCAGGCACTAGGCCTTGGCCACCAGGGCAAGTTTACAAACACATCTGTGTGAGACACAGCACAGTAAATACATTAAATAGCCATGGCCTCCCCTCCCCCAGTGATACTCACGCAAATGCTGGGTTATCCTTGTAGTCTTCCATAGCTACTTTTTCTAACTCAGGGCCTCCTTCTGCCACAAAGCGGGCCAATTTCTCTATCACTTTCCGAGTCTCGGCTCCCTCTGGGGGTGAAACTTTAAGGAGGCTGTCAGTACTGGGGTTCAACTCACACACCCCACAGTCAATAGGCACACTCTCTCTACAGACCACAACGACAGAGGGGGTGGGGGAAGAAGAGCGTGAGATGTGGGAGGTTGTCGGGCATCCCGGGTCCATGCACAAAGCACTGTGGCGAGGGGGCAGTTGGTCTCAACAGTCTTTGCGAGACATACTGGGCAGGAGAGAAGTGTGAGGGCCTCCCATGGGCCAAGTTCGTCCCCAGGCTGAAAGGGAGCCGCTGGGAAACATATCTGGCCCCCACCCTGGTTTTGTCAGAGGGGAGTGGTAGAGGGGAAATGCTTAATTCTTTTCTTTATTTACCAGTTTTCAGTATAATACATCGAGTCCCTTTTATCCTTCAAAGATGACAAATTCTCTTTTAAAAATATCATTATGAACTCTGATTTAAACACATAGTTGGGTTTCAATCCATTGCAATTAATGTAATCACAGAAGGTCTGTGGCCGGTGGAGCCTCTTCAAGCTGGCTCCTGAGAGCTTTGGACATGACCCCAGGAGTCTCCGAGGGCCTCCTTGCCATCTGCTGGGACAGGGCGCTCCAGGATCATCTCATACACTTCCTGCCCAGACCTAGAGCCAGTCATCTCTCCGAGAAGTTCTGGTTTCCGTTAGTGAGAAACTGTGCTTCCAGACCACCATCTGGGCGCTAGGGACGCCCACTGCAGCGGGCTTAATCATTATCTTGGGGCCTTTTCAGTGAACAGAGCTATAAAAATATATTTTTATATATGAATTAGCCTCCCCGTTTGAGCCATACGGAACTTGCTTTTGCATTTCTTGCTGGCCTGTTGCTGAATCTGTCAGTCACTTCATGCATCATGGATCTTTTATGAGACTTACAGAAGAAATTCCTTGCTGTCAGCCAGTACTCAGCAACTGAGCTAGGGGGTGCACCCGTGGCTAATCTTATTCTACTAGCTGCTTGGGCTCCCAGGAAACATGGAGTGAAGGGTAGGGATACCTATGGTCTGATGAGGGCCCTATGAGATTACAGGGGTATTCTGTGCCTGACTTTTCCCCATCCTCACCCTCTTCCCATGTGCTCAGCAAGAACCCATCCCCGACCTGTTTGCTGTTTATAGCGGGTGTGCTCCTGAGACCATGCCAACAGGTGTCCAAAACAGGATTTAAGGGCCATGAAATGCTCCATGTCCCTTGTAAAGCAG
Organism: Geosciurus inauris; assembly: GCA_004024805.1. NCBI lineage: Eukaryota > Metazoa > Chordata > Mammalia > Rodentia > Sciuridae > Geosciurus > Geosciurus inauris. The sequence goes on along the minus strand of PVHX01027631.1, from coordinate 8,422 downwards.
CAGAACCAACAGGTCATCACTGGAGCCTGAGAAAATGCACCCTCCCCAGCTGACATTCTGACTGATGGGTCAGGGGGTCAGGATGGTTACTGATCTACTCAAGACACTCAGGCCTAAAGCTGGCAACCTTGTTCAGAGCGAGGGGCCTGGAGGTGGTTATGGTACAACTACATAGTCACTTTAGTCTGTGCTCACTTTCAAGGTAATATGACCTTGCCGCCCAGCCCTTTGTGGCTCAGGTGTCACAAGGCCTCATTCTGAATGCGGATGGGGCTGGACTCACTGGGAGTGCTGCCATGGCCACCCTCTGCCCTCCTATACCTTATAGCCTAGACAAGCTCACCTGACTACAAGGACCATCCTTTCCCCAAAGTGGGAGGCAGCACCTTTCAAACTATGGACTCATGCCTCAGGCCCAAATTGGTGGGGACAGATAATCCACAATAAGTACCAGCCTTTTGGGGCTTCAAGGGCTCAAGGAGGTGTTTGCCCAAGCTGGGAAAACTTGGAAGTTCCACCTCTTGTACTAGATTAGAAGGGACACAAGGACACCCTCCTCTGATAGGCCGTGAAAGTTCCCACTGTGCCCAGGTCGAAGCCCACACTCTGCTGCCCAGGAAACTCCTGAGGCTGCTCCTGAGAATCCTCCCCACACCCTTCTTTGATCTGCTCATCCCAAAGGGCCCCATTCTGGTTTGCAGCTCAGTCCAGAGGCCTGGTGCCCACTAATAAAAGCCCCAGGCACCCCATTTTTCTAGCTTTGCCTACCCCATAGACCACAAATCCACTGGGGGAACTGTGGATGGGTCAGTGGAAGGAGGGGTGGCAGCTCCCACAACTTACCTTTGATCTCTAGCCACTGCTCATAGTCCTCCTCCTCCTCCTCATCGGGAGACTGGAAGACACTTGGCCGGTGTGCTACAGGGAGTTGCTTGGCATGTGAGTAGTTCTTCACCTGGCCAAGTGGGCTGCCTAGTCCCAGGCCTGACCGCTTGCTGAGCAGGAAGGGCCTCTTTCCGGCGCTGGGGTTGGGTGTGCTGGGAGGAGCGCTGGTTGTGCTGGGGGGCGGGTCTTGGGATGGAAGGAAGGAGACACAAGCTTGAGGTCTGCAATGCACATCTCCCCATTTCCCATCTAACCAGAGTGCCGTGGGTCCCCAGGGGCTGATCCTTGGCTTTTAGTACTGGGGAGGTAGGGTTTGGAGGTACACAGAGATGCTACCCTGGTTTTATAGATAAGTACAGAGGCTCAGGGACAAATGACTTGTCAGGGTTCCTCAACCAGAAGAGAACAAGCCTGGGGCTCTGCAGGTGGCAGCTCTGGCTAGAGATCCCTTGATCAAGCTACACTTAAAGCCAGGGGACAGATCAGCTCTTCTGGATAAGATTAAAGCCCCCAAGGCCAGAGAAGAGGCTGAATGCCTGCAACCAGCCTAACTAGGTACTCTTGGCCTAAGATCCTGTAGGTGAAGGGCTCAACAACTTGTCTCTCCTCTCTGTGGACCGATTTTGCCTTGGGTTGACTTATTCTCGGTCATCCTCTAGGATACCTGACAAGGGTCCAAGGTTAGCTGTTTCACCAGCAAAGACTCAAGAGTAACAATGAGCTCCGGGAGGTAAACTGCACAGCCATAGATGCAAGCGGGCTCCTGGTGGGAGGTGATTCCTATACCTGGCATGCCCCACTGCATCCTGTGAGCCATGTGGCTGCCTAACCTATGGATAGGAGTTCCATTCCTCATACTGGGGTTACCACCTAGTAGGGAGACATGGGGAACGCAGTGGGGCACAGTCCAGAAGGCCTACAGATGGCCCCTCTAACCGAACCCACAGTCACCCTGAGAACCCACATGTGTAGCAAGACTCATAGCAAGGTGGTGGGCAGGGCATATGATGGCTTCACACAGAGTCCTGAGTTCGGTGGAGAAAAGCATTGTGAAGGGGCAGGCCCCTGCCCTGCTGGCAGGAGACTAGAGTCCCAAGGGTTGTGGCACAAGCTGGCTCTATACATTGGGCCTTACCTTTCTTTCCTTTTCTTGTAGTACTAGTGATCAAACCAGGGCCTCATGAATGCTAGGCAAGCGCTCAAGCACTGAGCCACCCCCATATCCCTTTTATTTTATTTGAGACAGGATCTAAGTAAGTTGCCCAGGCTGGTCATGAATTTGTGACCCTCTTGCTTCAGTCTCCTGAGTCAAGGGGATTACAGACGTGTGCCACTACACCTGGCTTGACTCTTTGTAAGCCTCAGTTTCTCCAGTATAGTTGGGAGATGACAAGGTACATGCTGCTTACAAAAGTTGAACTCAAGAACGAAGATTTGTATCTACTGTCTAGATCTAAAAAGAATCATATCTTGTTAAGCCAGGTGCAGTGGTGCACATCTGTAATCCCAGAGATTTGGGAGGCTGAGGCAGGATTGCCAATTCGAGACCATTCTTAGCAACTCAGTGAGACTCTGTCTCAAAATAAAAAATAAAAAGGGCTGGGGATGTATGTCAATGGTAAAGCACCCCTGGGTTCAATCCCTAGTACCAAAAAAGGGAAAGAATCATGCTGCATTAAAAAGAAAGGCGCAGCCGGCATGGTGGCACATGCCCATAACTCCAGCTACTCAGGAGGCTGAGGCGGGAGGATCCCAAGTTCAAGCAAGTTCAAAGCCAGTCAGGTGAGACCCTGTCTCAAAACAAAACAATGTGTTATTGTTTGGGTAAATGGTCAAAGCTCCGAAATAACATCACGTACTGGAGTAACAAGATGATAACAGGGACCGTCAGAACAAACAACAATTTGTTGGTACTGGGTTCCTGTAAGAGGTAGGGATGAGAGAAGTTTAACTTCCTATAGTAGTTTTCATTATTAAATAAAAAGATTAAAGCACAAATGACAAAATGTTAAAGCTATGAGTTTTAGGTGGAAAGAAAACCGTACTGTCAAAGGTTTCTCAAAGGGAAGCACGCTACTACAGGCTCTTCCAAGGGTTAAGCAAAAGGATGGGCATAATTTGCTTGTAGTGCTAGGCAGGGGGCGAGCAGCGAGTAGTCCAAATTTCCCAGCATAGAGGTAATGTTCAATAAACACCACTGTCCCTGTGATAACCATTAGGGGGTCCTTCCAGGCTGCCTGTCCACTCTGTGTTTCAGCTACAACAGGACCCAAGATCAGTACAACTCAGGTATCTCAGGCATCCTGGTGGAGGTGCATACTCTATCTGCAGAAGGCCCACTCACCACAGATGGGCTTGGGCTTATACAGCTTGGGGATATCTCTCCCACACCCTGCCCTCTCCCCCTGTAAGAATCATCCTCACATGCCTCCTTGGGGTTCTAGAGCCCTGAGACATGCTTGATCATGACCCTAATCCTCCTGGATAGAAATCTGGCTAGTCTGCCCCTGGTCCTATGGGGTAGGCATCATGAGGGCAGGTCTGTGCTTATCATTTGGCATTTGGTATGGGGATGGGGAGAATGAGGGCACTCGTGAGCTCATGAAAGGGACAGGCCTCAAGTTAGACCTATTATTTCTGATGTGTGGGGATCGCAGCAGGAGGCTGGAGGGAAGGAAGGGGTTGGCTGCACTTACCCGTGCTGGTCTGTGCCTTCTGCAATTTCAGAAACTGCTGCAAGAAGCTGCCATCATTGGCGAACTTGTTGGAAATGCAGGAAGAGTTGTGTGCATTTGCAATTCTAGAACCAAGACAGAGGACAAAGAAGGTGAGCCAAAGAGGAGGGACTAGGGTGTCCAGGGACAACTGCTAAGTACAGAGCAGGTTTCCATATAGCAAGCTGGGAACAAGCTTATTCTAGTGAGAGTGACACTCCATATTCTCAGGTTATCTCAGCCCAAGGGTAAATACCCCAGGTCCAAATGGCCTCCATTAAGATGGTTCCTACTTTCCTACACAGTACCTATCCCACTTATTGTTAGTTACCTGGGCTCTTTTTTTTTTTAAATATTTTTTTAGTTGTTGATGGACACAATGTCTTTATTTTATTGCTTTGTATGTGGTGCTGAGGATTGAACCCAGGGCCTCATGCATGCGAGGCAAGCGCTCTACCGCTGAGCTACAATCCCAGCCCCGTTACCTGGGCTATTATTGACTCACAGTTCTGCCTCCTTGGTCAGGCTTTATAGAGTTCCCCCAGCCAGGGCCTGTGTGTGTCTACCCACGCAAGCTCCAGCAAATGTTTTTGTGGGTATCACATGTTCATAGGAAAACACCCAAAATAATCTCTTGGTGGGAGAATTACAGGGATATTTTGTATTTTATTTATTTATGTATTTATTTATTTATTTAAGTTGTTGGTAGATCTTTATTTTATTCATTTATTATTTATATGTGGTGCTGAGGATCAAACCCAGTGCCTCACACATGCTAGGCAAGCGCTCTACCACTGAGCTACAGCCCCAGCACCGTATTTTTATTATTTTTACTCCTTCTCTGCCACTTTTTTTCCCCTCAAAGAATATGTTTTGTGTCATAATTTTATTTACGCCTTTTTTTTTTGGTGCACTATGGTGATGCACACCTATCGTCATAGCTACTCGGGAGGCTGAGGCATCAGACTCATTTCAGCCCAGGAGTTCAAGGCAATCCTACTTCAGAAAAAAGAGTTGGGGGCAGGGGTACAACTCAGAGGTAGCGCACGTACTTAACATGCAGGAGGCCCTGGGTTCCAACCCCAGCACTACAAAAACAAAGACGACAACAAAACAATAACAACAAAAATTGTTAGAAAAACATCAAAATGCAACTAACACTTCCCTCTGGGTAAGCAGCATTACCAGCGACTTTGGGGCCAGACATGATGCCATATGCCTATAATCCCAACTATTTGGGGGACTGAGGTGGAAAGATCACTTGAACTCACAAGTTTGTTCCAGTGTGGACAACAAAGTGACACTCCCATATCAAAAAAACAAATAGAGGAGGAGAAGGAAATCTGGCTTTTCCTTATTTCCCTCTCTTCTTTTTTCTTTTGGTAGTGGAGTTTGAACTCAGGGCTGATTTACCAATGATGATCAACATCCCCAGCCCTTTTTCTTCTTCTTTTTTTTTTTTTTTGGTACTGGGGATTGAACTCAGGGGCACTCGACCACAGCGCCACATCCCCAGCCCTATTTTGTGTTTTATGTAGAGACAGGGTCTCACTGAGTTGCTTAGCGCCTCACCATTGTGGAGGCTGGCTTTGAACTCGCAATTCTCCTCTCTCAGCCTCCCTAAGTGCTGGGATTACAGGCTTGAGCCACCGCACCCGGCTTCTTTTTCTTCTTTTTTGAAACAGGGTCTCTTTAAGTTGCTATGGCCTCACTGAATTGCTAAGGCTGGCCTTGAATTTGCTATCCTCCTGTGTCTGCTTCCTGATTTGCTGGAATTACAGATGTATGCCACTACACCTAGCTATTTCCCACCACATATGAGTTATCTTTAAAGTTTAAAGAACGAAAAAAAGGAAAAAACAGGCAGTAAACACTCTTCTATGTGAAAGAGATTCTGTTAACAAACCAGTTTCAACATTAAACAAGAGGAGCCTTCTACGGACTCCTCAGCTCCTGGCCCTGTCTTCACACTGTGTGCACCTCCCTCTGGATGGACAAGGATTGAAAATAATGAAAAATAGCTAAGCACAATGTCACATGCCTGTGACTGGCTGAGGCAGGAGGATTCCAAGTTTGAGGCCAGACTGGGCAACTTGGTGAAACCCTGTCTCAAAATAAAATTTTAAAAAAGGGAGTGGAGGGGCTGGGGATGTAGGTCATTGGTACGACATTTCCCTGGGTTCAATCCCCAGCACGCGGAAACAAAACAAAAATACAACTGAGTTTCAGAGAGCAGTCAAATGACTCCCACTTGAAAATTACTGGTAATGAACAAATAGCAGGGGATACAGTTATCCCTTGGTATCTGTTCCAGGACCCCCACAGATACCAAAACCCATGGACACTCAATTTTTCCTTTATACAAAATGGCTTAGTGTTTACACAGAACCTATGCACACCCTCCCCAATACTTTAAATCATCTCTAGATGACTTAGAACAGCATTAAAATGCTATGTAAACACTGTCATAATCTATTGTTCAGGGAATATGACAAGAAAGAAGTCTGTATGTGTCAGTACATATGCAGTTTTTCCCATACCTTTTTTTAAAATTTTTTTATTTTTTTGGTATTAGGGATGGAACCAAAGGTCTTGTGTATACTAAGCAAGCACTCGACCACTGAATTACATCCCCAGCTTATGAATATATTTAATTCCACTGAACTATGGGCTTAAAAATGATGATGGCAATTAGTATTACTATTACTATTTTTGGTGTTGGGATTAAACCCAGGGCTATACTCTCCTCAGCCCTATTATGGTAAATTGTATGCTACATGTATTTTACCATAACAAAAAAATTTTTTTTTAAGTGAAGGGAAAGCAGAATGCAAAACTGATAACTTTGTGAAACAAAGAGCAAAGACACAGGAAGGGAACATACCTAAATGGCTGTCTTTGGGTAATCTGAAGATTTTTATTTCTTTAGTTATAAATGCTAAACTTTGGTGTTCTACACTTTTACAAAAAGAAAACAGCCTGGGCTTGGGATTGTGGCTCAGCGGTAGAGCGCTTGCCTCTCATGCGTGAGGCCCTGGGTTCGATCCTCAGCACCACATACAAAGCAATAAAATAAAGACATTGTGTCCATCTACAACTAAAAAAATATTAAAAAGAAAAAAAAGAAAACAGCCTTATTTCAAAAGCTTCCTGTGCTATGTACCTACCCACTCGGATGTCCCCATTCGGCTATCTAATTCTAGAAAACTGCTAGGAGGCAACCCTACAAGTTGTTCCCATCTTGGTGCAAATCATCCCATAATTTCAGGGGCAAGGGCCCACAAATAGTCACTTGACACCCCATGTCCATGTTCCTGAGTCCCGGAGCTGTGCTAGGCCCAGGGTTCATCTGGAATAAGGTCTAAGCCCTGTCCTCAACAAGAAGCCACAGATTCCTAGAAAAGGTAGGAGTAGGGAGGTTAACATACCCCACAATTCAGAGCCCAGAGGAAGGGGCCTGCCGCTCTGATTATTAACCTTTGGCCTGAAGTTCTTGGATCTCATTATTTTAGTCACACCCCCATCCCTTGTTCAAAACCTTTTGGTGTAAGCCAGGCATGGTGGCACATGCCTGTAATCCCAGCACTTAGGGAGGCTGAGACAGGAGAATCGCGAGTTCAAAGCCAGCCTTAGCAACAGCGAGGCACTAAGCAACTCAGTGAGACCCTGTCTCTATATAAAACACAAAATAGGACTGAGGATGTGGCTCAGCGGTCGAGTGCCCCTGAGTTCAATCCTCAGTATCAAACAAAACAAAACAAAAAAAAACGCTTTGGTGCAGGTTGAGGTATGACTCAGTGGTAGAGCACTTGCCCAGCATGCACAAGGCCATGGGTTCCACTCCTAGCAATGCTGAAATAAAAAAGAAAACAAAATCTTCCAGTTGCCATCAGTGTTTTTCCAGATAGGCAAGTAGAAACTCTGCCTACGTAACTTCCTATCTTGCTCTGGTCCTTTAGTGCACAGCGGTTTGGGCTGCCCTGGCATGCAATGGATCTTTCCCCTTCTTGCCCTCTACCAGGCAGGCCCTCTTCTGTTTCCTCAACAGGCCAGCTACACCTAGGCCTTTGGAATGCAAAGCCTTTCTGTGTCCCTATGGTGGCTGCTAAGCCTGGGAACACAGCGCCTCTGTGTTATCCTCCAGCAGCTCTGGAGTGGGACTGGCATCCTCTTTACTAGCAGCCTGGGAGCCCTACAAGGGCAGAGCAGAGTCTGGACTTTTGCTCTGTGCTACAGCCCTGGCTCCTGCCCAACAGCTGACTGGTAGTATATAACTGTTAATGCACAAGTTAGCAGGCTGTCCTCCAGGCTCCTACACAACCATCATTTCTCTTCTGCCACACTGAGCCTTCCAAGAGCATCTGTGCCATTCCTTGGATCATCAAGCCATGGCCAGGACAGGCACACACTGAGTGTTCTCACAAGCAAACCCCTCCACTGATGAGTCTCTAAGAACTCCAGGCCCCAAGCACTTACTCGCCAGGATGTGGGGGTTGAGGGCTGGACACCTGATTCTGTTTGGCTTTCTGTTCCATTTTGGCTTCAATTTCCCGTTTCTTCTGAGCAATGAGCTCTTCCTGGTGAAGAATGTTCATGTTCATCTTTCCAGACTTAGGGGGAGCAACCCCAAACCATCGGTTAGCCTTTCCTGGGAAGAAAAAAGCAGATCAAAAATCACCTTTGGCTGTGAAAAAAAATCACATCCCCAATGGCTGTGAAAGGTCAGACAGCAACTCATGTTCATAATGACTGATACATTCATTCATTTATTCACTCAATAAATATTTTCAGAGAAAATGCTATGTACCTGGCACTGTACTGGG